>MU224256.1:2489779-2508584 GCA_018584345.1 Thuja plicata | reverse complement strand
ATATATATATATATATATATATATCATTGTGCCTGTATTAGTTATTTGGATATTAGGCTCATGTTTAAATGGAATTATTCCTATGTTGTATGTATATGAATATTTTTGCATTTGTAAGAGTCCATAGACTCCTTAGTATTCTCCTTGTATCTCCTTCAGAATTTCCACGAGTGCTTCCAGGATTATGGAGTCAGATCTGTCAGTCATTCTATTTATTTTTCTATCATTTTGTAGAATGCACAGTTCTTGTAAACAATTTGCATAGCTTTGTGATTCCGGATTAGGATTATTTATATTTTATTTTCTGTCATTAAACAATATGCACAGTATTTATATAATCCTAGGTTAGGTTTAGGCAGGATTATCTTTAATTTCTAATACTTTAAGTTATACTTGTATAAAGAAATTAGATACCTTCCGGGATGTTTGAGATAGGTTTCAAATTCATAGGAGATAAGATGCAACTTCTAGATTTTAGAGTTTTCAAAAAAATCAGACTTAGTCAAATTTCAGGCACAGGAGGTTTTATGGAGCATTGTGTGTTGGCATATGGAATTTTGTGTAAAATTTATATATGTTCATTACTTGTTTGGTGTAGGTTATATAGTGAATTTATATGCTTTAATAGTGTTAGGATGTGTGTAGGAAGCAGGATTAGGGTTTAGGATTGTCTGGAGGATTAGGACTATTCTAGGCCTCCCTAAACGCTCCTAATTTTCCTAGACATCCCTAAACTCACATATTCTTTCCTATTCTTTGATTAAAGTTCTCAAATGTGTTTATGATGTGTTTTATCTCATGTATGATGTACTTGTGATGTGTGGGTTAAGGGTAGAAAACCTAAGAACACTAAGTGAGTGGCTCTTAGTGCGGGGTCGGGGCCCTAAGTGGCTAGTACCAAGATAACCGACTGAAGAGTTATTTTAACAAGTGATAATTTAAGTAAAACTTATGGGAATGGGTTCAAACACTAAAAATATTAATTTATGCCTCACCCATTCCATTAGTGCTAGTAAAGGTTATGGATAGGAGTTGGAGAAGGTTCCTATGCATAGGTACAATCGAATGGTGCTTGTCTGTATGAAAGGCATTCGGTTCTGCATGTGCCTACTTGGGGGTCAGGGCCTGACATGGCTAGTACCAGGACAACCCAAGGGGTGAGGGCTATGTGATGACACTCACTTATCTTGTTGCTTATAATTTCTACCAAGCCTTAGAACCTTTGGGAAAATATTTATACTTTGATCTTATTTTCACTTGTTATTTGGGAAAGGTTACCCAACCCTAGGTATGGCCTAGCTATCCCTTCTTTGAGGACCTTGGTGTTTGTCTCCTAGCATGGGGGAGTGGGCCTTTTGGTATCCACGTGGTTGGGTGGTAAATATTTTTATCGAGGTACCTTTTGCGGATGCAGTGCTTAAGGATCCATGCTTGCATAGTGTTCCAGTTTTGAAGAATGAAGACTTGTATTTATCTTTCATGATGTAAATTTATATTTACCTCCCAAGAGGAGATGAATGTAATGTAATCTTTAATGTATTCAAAATGATGTATTTGGAATGGGTAAAAAAAATAAAAAATAAAAAATAAAAAGGGAAAGTACGAACTTTATGCATATGATGTATGTTGGAAAGAAAGGGATTTTGTAACATTTCAAGTAAAGTAGTATGTTTCTCATTATTGTTGATTAAGTGAAAATCTATTGAAAAAAATGTAATATTTTCAATGTAGCAAATGTTTAGACGATTCTATTATATGGTATTAATGCATTAAATGTTATATTGTTCATAAAGGATACTTAGGAATGTAGATGGTTTTAAATGGAAAATTGAAATGAAAGTAATTTATATTTCTTTATAAAGAATCTACAAATGTTGTGATGTAATTTTCTTAAGAAGTAAATCAAGTTGTTAGTACACTAAATGGACTTAAATGAATTGTGCATTAAATAAGAAGGGAACCTTGGAGAAATCTAAGTCAAACTATGTTTTGTTTATGTAATTCTTTTAATAATTCAAATTTTTTTCATAAATCATTACTTAGGTTTCTTTTACAAAGAGAATCTGTGTTCTCTTCCCCAGTTCCCTTGTGGGGCATGACAGGTTACCCTGTGACAAAAAAACTGAGATATACAAGCTCCTTCTTCATGAAGTCACACTTCTCTAAATTGATCATTAGCTTTTCATCATGCAATTTCTTGAAAACAATTTTAAAATGCCTAATATGCTCCTCCTTAGTTCTTATGAAAACTAAAATGCCATCTAGGTAGACAACAACAAATTTACCAATGCATTCTACCAATACCTCATTCATAAGCCTCATAAAAGTTGAGGGAGCATTAGACAAACCAAACAGCATTACAAGCCATTCATACAAACCTTCTATATTTTTGAAGGTTTTCTTCCATTCATCTCCTTTGTTTATCTTGATTTGGTGGTAGCCACTCTTTAGATCAATCTTGCTGAAGTACTTTGCCTCCCCTAAACAATCCATTAGGTCTTCAATTTTGGGTATTGGAAACCTATACCTAATGGTGATTCTATTTATGTCTCTAGAATTAGTACAAAGTCTCCAAGCTCCTCCTTTATTAGGTGCTAAAATAGTAGGGACTGCACATGGGCTTATGCTCTTTCTAATTAGGCCTTGGTCTAATAACTCTTTGATTTACTTGGCTATTTCCTCTTTTTGTTGAGGGGTCATCTTATAGGCAACTTTGTTGGGTAAGGTAGCTCCTGGTATGAAGTCAATCTTGTGGCTAACAAGTCTCTTAGGAGGTAGGGGAGTGGGTTGGCCATCATTCACAATATCCCTATACTCTTCAAGTATTTATTTTACCTCATTTGGTATTTATGATTTCTTTACAACAACTTCATCTTTTGGCTTCAATACTAAAGCAAATACAACTCCTTCTCCTTCTCCTATAGTCTTCAAGAACTCCTTCTCACCAACCATGAGCACACTTGGACTTTATGTCTTCACCTCTCCTTCTTCTATCAGAGACTAAATTTTGAAAGTCACCCCATCTTTCTTGAATGAGTATGCATTCTTGGTTCCATTATGCATGGCTTGCCTATGAAATTGCCATGGCCTTACAAGTAGAAGGTGGCATGCATCCATGGGAAGAATGTCACATAGAACTCTATCCTTATACTTTCCTATGGTGAATTCTACCCATGCTTGTTCTCCTACAAACACATGGTGTCCTTTGTTAATCCATGTAACCTTGTATGGATTGTCATGTGGAATCCTTTTCAAATTTAAATTTGTGACTACCTCTTCGCTAATGATATTATCAGTTGAGCCTGAATCAATAATGACTCTACACACCTTTCCTATGATCTTGCACTTCCCTCTAAAGAGTGCCCTTCTTTGGCTTGGTTCTTCTTTGCTTGGCTCTTTGATCAATATCCTCTTTATCATGAGGATCTCACCTTCCTCTGATTCAAAAGGTACCTAAGATGGCTTGCTACTGCAACTTGATTCTTCTTGGACATAGTTAACTCTCTTTCCACCTCCTTGAGAAGTAGAACCTTTTATAGGACACCTATAGGTAGGATGCCCTAGCTGATTGCAGTGGTGGCATTTCATGGTGGCAAAGTAGGATGCTCCTCTTCCTTGATTGTTGTTCCTTCCTCTCCCACTAGTGTTAGAGCCTCTACCTCTGCTGGAACCTCCTCTATTTGAGTTTCCTTCTTGATTTTTAGTGAGCTTGTTCTCACTTTGCTTTCTTGAGTCTGATCCTCTTCCACCATAGCCTCCTTGTCCTCTTCCTTCTCTACCTCTTCCTCTTCCTCTAAAGTTTGATTTTGATTTATTTTTGTTCTTCTCTTCCACTTTCAATGCAAATTGGAAACATTTATGGATGGTTGTGGGAGTCCATAAACTAATTTCCTCTTGGATATTCCATTTTAGGCCTCCAAGATACCTAGCCACCTTCATATTCTCATCCTCTTGGACTCTTCTCAAGCACAACTTCTGGAATTCTTCAGTATGTGTAGCCACATCCAAATCTTTTTTTTTCAAACTCTACCTCTTCTTGTGTAACTGGATTCCATAATCCTCAGGTAGGTATTTCTCCTTTACCTTGTTTAACATGGCCTTCCGATTTGAAATTGTATTCTTACCCATCTTTTCCCTCTCTTCTTGGAGGTATTTCCACCATGTTAATGTTTAACCTCTTAACCTTGACTTTGAAACTTTTACCTTTTGTGCTTTAGTTATGCCCTCACATTCAAAATGATTCTCAATACCCTCTATCTATTCCACAACTAGTTCATTGTCAATTTTTCCATTAAAGAATGGAATTCCTTCAAGACTTTTGCCTCCTAGGGCTCTGAGAGATTTTAGAAATGGCTCCTCACTCATTGGAGGGTCTGGTTCAGGTATTAAGTCTTCTTCATCAACTTTCTACTTCCCTCTGTTGCTGCTAACTTCATCTCCATCTTTGCTTTTAGTTGCATCTACAACTTCTTGAAGTTTTACCTTCATCTCATCTAGGGCTTCTTCTAGAATTCTAATCCTTTCCCTTTGATCCTCTATCACTCTCTTCTTCTCGTGTACTTCCTTTGCAAGCTTTGCATTGGTGAATATCTTGTTTTCACCTACTGATGCTGCTGACTAGAACATTTACCACAAGCCCAATCAATCTAGGCTCTGATACCAATCTGATGTGGATAGAAGTCTCGTTGCTGCTACAGAACCAGCTTGGCTCTGTTATGAGATCTTTCTCCTAGATATCTTAGGATGTTCACAACCCCAAACTAAGGTAAGTCACTCTCAACTTTACCTCCTCTTCAAGAATCAGTCCCCCATCAAAATGCTTTTCATCTCCTTCTTGCTGAACCTACACAAATAGATTCACTCTACTCACTTATTCAATATTTTCTGAACATTGCTTTCATTCTCTTCCCTAGCTAGACTATTACCAAGCTTGCCTAGGGTAAGATCTCTAGACTCTTTGTTGTTGCTTCTCCTACATAAAATAGAAATGAAACTATGTGCAAGGGCTCCTCTTGAGTTCCATCCCAACACATGATTCTCACCATGTTTTCAGGAATCTCGAGGGGCCATTACTATTTACAACCCAAAACGGGTGAAGAACTAATAACTTGCAAAACATAAAATAAAGTAACTAATCTACTTGCATGCAAAAAGAATCACAGAGAAACTTGATATCCACTAAACACATAGTCTACAACTTCTCATTACTGGAAACAAAACAAAATAGTACAATAATATGTAAATTCCTAACTTTCATGTAGCTTCTCTTCTTCTTCAATCTCTACTCTCTCTAGATCTCTAAAATGAAAGCTTGGGATGTTATTAATAGCCATCCTCTCATAGGAAACAACCCTAACGGACCACTCATTTGCAAGAATCTCTTCAGGAACTGTTACACTAACCATACTGTCCATAAAAGACAAGATCCTCTTTTCACGGGTTGTTACGACTGAATATTGCCAAGAAATAGTAAAGAAAACCGAGCTCCAGTGTTGGCCAATCTGCTAGGCACTAGTGTAGGTTGAGCTGCTAGGCAGTGTAGGCCGAGATGCTAGGCAATGTAGGCTGAGCTGCTAGGCAATATAAGCCGAGCTGCTAGGCAGTGTAGGCCAAGCTGCTAGGCAATGTAGGCCGAGCTGCTAGGCACCAGTGTAGGCCGAGTGCCAGTGATACCAAGAAGCTTATCCAAGGTTCCCAATGCCTTTTTTGGATTTCCAGAGGCTTACCAACTACCTCACACACACACACACAACTAAAGGAAACCAACTAAGAAACCTATCTAGACATGGATTGACCTAGCTATATCCATCTTAGGGAAATAAAACAAATGACCTTCTAAGGTCCACACACACTCTCCTGACTTGGATAGAGTCAGTACATGCCAGAAATAAAGAGCTAGGGGTTTGAGTTAGGTGTGCTCCTGCACCAGTACAACTAGTTCTCAAATATTTGAGTCTTTATTTTTAATATAAGACAATGCTAATTATAAAATTTGACACAGTTGAATGTAGAAATATACACAATAACAACACTTATTATTTTCTTCAAAACATTCCCTTTACTTCTTCCTTAAAATAATAACTATAGGTCTACTAGCCCTCCCAACATTGTTTTGGGTTTAAAACTCCCAAACTTCCTAAATTAGTTATACTAGTCTTCAAACAACTCATTGATTCAAATACCCTACATATTTAATTAATTGGACCACTATAACATGATATAATTTTCAAACAAACAGGCTTACTTAATTTAATTTGGAAAAATCTTGTTAGCTATATTAGCTATCCTCCATTATAGGTTTGCATGAATTAGCCCTATTATCCAAAGGAAGTATTCAAAATGCAACTTGTCACAATAAACCATAATTGAAAATTTGTTTGATGCTATAAACTATTCCTTTTGATTATGATTATAATATCTCTAAACTAATGGTGTTTATCAATCATTTTTTTTTTCAAATCACCTGAAAGTCAGATTTCTAGCACGAGACAAGTGTAGATGGATTTCTCACATAATATAAAGCCTATTGGCAAACAAGCCTTACTAGTGAAATGGGATTAATATTAGTGACTAACTATTTAGTCATTTATTTGGCCCTTTATTTAGTCATTTTTGTTTAGGTGACTAATTATTTAGTCATTTATTTGGTATTTTATTGAGTCATTTATTTGGTAGTTTATTTATTTATTAGTTTATTTAGTCACTTGTATTTAGTCATTTGTTTGGTAGTTTATTTAGTCATTTATTTTGTAGTTTATTTAGTCATTTATTTGGTAGTTTATTTAGTCACTTTTATTTGGTTGACCTTGTGATTTTACCATGTGACTAAATTAGTCATATATACTTGTAAATTAGTAGAATATGATCAATTTTAGTCACGTGACCAAAAATTTTAGTGGTGTGACTAAAATTTTGTCACATAGTCACAAATTTGCCAAAATGTACTAGTGAACTTGTAATTACAACGAAGTTCATAAACGAACCTACAACCTTCTACAATCTAATTGGAAGCTAACAAATAGTCATTTGCCTAATTGAATTGACTTTCAAATATGTGATTTTTCCCTACAACCTTAAATCACAACATTATCATTCAACCTCCAAAACTTAACATTATTATGGACTCCCCCAACTAGAGATAGAAACTAGTTCTGTATTTTCTACTTTCTATGCACCTCCTTTTGTCTTGTGTGACCCCTCTCCATTTTTTGCCTACTCACGTACCAACATAAAAAGAAACTTCCTCTCCTTTTCTAACTTTGACCCTTGCCTCTCCTTTCTTTTCCATATAACACCCTTCTTGACTTCTATGTCACCAATATTTTGCATGTGGTTTCTCTTTATTGTCTGTGTAGCCTTTTCTCTACTCTTGACAAAATAATTCCCCTTTTTATTTTCTCAATGCACAACCCATCAAGAATTGTAAGATATCTTTTCACAAGGGTTGCCACATCCCTACTGTAATCTCTTCTTTTATCCATGTTGGGACTCGATAATTAGTGATCCTACAAAACTTCCTCCTAAATGCCTTCTCACCATCAGGGCAAGGAAGTGAAAATGATTTCCTTTTTGTGCATTTCTTATCTTTCTTGGCCTCTTCATTATCCATAATTCTTGTCTTATTTATTATTGTTATTTCAACACACACTCACACATCATTTGCTAGTCATTTGGATTTTATAATGATATCTCTATTTAATTTCTGGTTTTGGTCATTCAAGCATTTATTATTCCTTTTGAATGTCGATCTTATGTTTGCAGGTTTATTTGAAGATTGGTAGCTTACAAGTGTGAAGAATAAAGGTTGGTCTTTTGGAAAAACTTGAATATGAGCTACAAAACCTAGAAAGACTTCCTCCAATAGAGAAACTAAAACCAATTAAAAAAAAAGAAAGCAAACAAAAACAAAAACAAAATCCTAATAACAAAACAAATTTCTCATGATCTCGAGTGCTCTGACGTCAAAATTGGGCAAGAAATGTTGAATTTAGATGAAGCGAAAGCCAATCCTAACTTTTATAGATGCCCTAGTTTCAATGGCGAGCTCAAATCTTGTCCAACATATACAAAAAAAAAGCTTATAATAGAAACCCACAAAGAGGAAAACTCAAAATCTATTGTTATTTTCAAGATTTTATAATTCTCCTTGTCACCACACAATGTAAGTGAATAACATACTCAACTTTACAAAAAACAACCAAATTCTCTCATGTGGCAGCAACTATACTCTTGAATTCATTTAGGAATTGCAAACTCGAAGATCACTTGCAAAAACAAAGATGCCTTGCTACAACTGAGTATGAAAGATAATGAAATTTCTTGAATATAGATATGAGATATGGATAATAATACAAATGTACAATTGTGTTCTTCATATAGACAATGTGAGATGTAATATGAGAAACTACCTTGATGCAAAGATTAAATGTGTAGGTAACTAAAAATAAAAAAAATTCATAAAGATAAGACATGAAGTTTCTTATCTAGACAACTAAATTTTTTAGAAATAATATCTAGGACCTAAGTTAATTTAGTATGTGAATAGGTCCCCACTTTTAAATTGCTAGGTACAATACCTTTAAAAGGCATAAGAAATTATTCACTCCAATATACATTTTAGCACTGTATTTATTAAAAATTGATAAGGGTTGCATTCTTATCATTGGGTTGTATGTGGATGATATTTTGTTTATGAAAATTGTGAGGGATTGATATTTTACTTGATGTCTTAGTTATCATTGTCAACATAGTTTGAGATGAAAAATATAGGTATAACTATATACCTTTTGGGAACAAAGATTATAAACGATAGAACTAACAAAAAGTTTTGGTTAAGCTAGAGAAAGTGCGTGAACTTTGCATTGAAAAGATTCAAAAAATATTATATTTTCAATAAATATCTCTTTAAGTTATTTTACTATATTTGTACATTCACAGTATAAAATATGATTGTAATTATTTCTTAAAGAAAGAATTTTTATGGAGATGCATTTCAGGATATGTAATGTAGTTAGTGTATTTGATGTACCTTTTATTCTTTTACCTTTTGGATATTTGAGAGCTCGAAGTATTTCAGAGACCATTATTCATGCAACATTGAGAATGTACCATTTATTATAACTATTACTTAATTAAAAATTATTATATTCATTGTATTTCAGTTTTTAATTAATTAATAATTACAATAAATGGTAGGTACTTGGTACTACAAATTGTCAAGAATGAGTTGTTGTTATGTCACATTAGGACACATTCTCCAAACACAATGATTAAAACATAAGAGATAATTAATAAAAATATAATAGGCTATATTCATGCAAATGCTCCCTAGAATGTGCAAATCTATGTTCTTTTTAGTGCCTCGATTGAAGTGTGAGATGCAAATACTATGCAATTATAAATTTCAAACCTTGGACATGTAAATGAAGAGAAGTCCATAAATGTGGTTGATTTTTTGAGTGCATACTTGTTCCATCAAATTCTAGATCAATCTAATTCAAATCTTATTATTATGCCTCCAAATCATACCAAAATTTATAATTATAAGCATTGGTTCAACAATTATGATCAAAATAATGGAGAACTATCTCTTGACAATCAAATTTAGGGGAAAGGGACCAATAGTGAATCAGGGTCCAATAATTGTTCACTTTTCGCTATAGTGACCACCCCAAAACAAATAATCTTGTAAGTCAATACACACACATAATTAACCCAATTACTAATTATTTAACCCCTAATACATTTTCATTCATGAATAAGTAGTTGATCAAAAAAAATTGAACCACTACTGGTCCTCATGTAATTAACATACAATCCTAGTTGAACAAATAAAGTCAATAAATCATTTTTTTTAAACATATATGTTTACAAAAACCACTTTATGCAAGTAGTTCAAAAGTACAAATGTACGCAAATTACAAATACAAGTGAGCATTTGTTGGTCCCTTATATAAAAATTTAAAAAACAAAAATGAAATTAATGGGCTATCATATGCATTTTCTCCCAAACTGCTTTGCACTTCTACATGCATTAACTCCATCTACAAGTAGCACTTGAATTTTCAAAAACTGGTGTAAGGCTCCCAAATAGACACACAAAAAAACAAGTAAAATAATTATAAGACCAAGTCCATAGATATGAGATTTAAATTGGATATGCAAGTATGAAATGATCGATTGTTTGCAAGCAATAATAATTCACCTTGCATTGTAGATTACCTAATTAAGTATGAAATGAATGAAGATTTCCCACCAATATTCAAATTTTAAATTCAACTACCACAAATGAATGCATTCACCTTTCACATTTGAATGAATTTATAAAGGGATTTTGTAACTTTATTTTCATTACTACGAATACTACCTATCTCTATTTTTTATGAATACTCTCTGCAAAGTTCAAAGGTGAAGGAATAATTTTCTGCACATTCCTGATCAAAGAGACCTTGTTCAGGTTGGTTGACTATTCTTAACTGTTCTCATACGATTTTGTAGACTAATATATTGTAAATTTACTATTTTATATCAAGTTTATGTAATCTTAGGGTCTAAAACGTATATACTACTTTCATTGAGTGTAAGCATAGCAGTTTATTGTAAATGCATTATTTTTATTCAGTCTAAGCAAAGAAGTTTATTGTTTTTCGTGAAGATTATTTATTCATAGGGTCTAAAAATATAGAATGAGTTTAATATTTTCTATGAAGTATATTTATTCGTAGGTTCTAAATACATAAATTACAACCTCATTCATTTTATAACCTTATATTAGTTGCATATGTCAGTTGCATCTTATAATTCATGTCAAGCTTTCAAACTGCCCACATAAATTATAATAACAACATCAATAAACATTTTTTAATCATATCACAGTTACCTCCTTCATCACCTACTTTCATTTTATCTCGTGCATTTTTCTTTCTTATGTCATCTTTTTTTCAAATGTCTTCTATTTCATTAAAATGTTTACTATATGGTATATGTTGTAGAGGGTTCCATTTTGTTGCTAAATGATTATCCTAATGCATGAAGGGTTACATTAAAATGCTACAATATGTTAGTTTGTATATGTATATGTATACATAATTATCCCTTCATTTTAATGGTATAATCTCCTACTTTGTATATTTATATGTATACATAATTATGTCTATGTATACATAAATTTGCATAGGTCGTGTATATATACATTATTATCCCTTCATTTAAATGGTGCAATCTACTAGTTCGTATATGTATATGTATACATAAATTTGTATATGTATTCATAAATTTGTATATTTTGTGGAGGGTTTTATTTTGTTGTTAAACGATTATCCTCATGCATAAAGGGTTACATTAAAATCATGAAATTTGCTTCTTCATACGTGCATTTCTCTTAGTTTTGTCATCATTTTTTCAAATGACATTCAATAATTTTCTGTATGCATAATTATTTATATGTACGCATAATTATATTGTAAATGTATGCATAATTATAAATGTAGCCATGTACATTTTATACCTATATATGTATACGCATGTATATTGTATACAAAACTACATAATCCCTATATGTGTTCAAAATGTTATTTCTTAGGGTTACATAATGTTTGGACATGCGTTCAAGACAAGGCATGTACATCGTCGATGGTGGACATAACAGGGACATGAGGGATTCAGTGTCCACCCTTTCCCAACACAAAAGTGAAACATGTGAACAGGCTCATATGCCTAAACACTTGCAATTAGGTACATTGTAATTTTTGAATTGGGTATTCTTATTAACTATATGTGTACATAATTATCTATACATATACATAATTATGTATTCGTATACATAATTATGTATACATATACATAATTATGTTTATGTATACATAATTTTGTATTAAGGGTTATATTAAAATGTTGTATCCATGTGTGCACAAATACATATATGTTTTATTTTACTCTCCAACCCTTTGGGCTTTGCTCTTCAACCTTAAGGTAATGTTGCACCCATCAAGCATGCTTCCTTTCTTGTATGTACAATGGTGGAATTAAATAATGATTATCTCAATTTCATCCATTTAATTATGATTATTGAGTGTTAAATGATTATCTTGATGCAGGTTTATTGAGATTCATGGCATGAGAATGAGATAGAGGTAGAGGTAGAGGTAGAAAGGGAATGACATCAAAAGAAAGACAAAGTCCCTAAGAAAATGAGGTAGGAGGTAGATGTAGAGGTAGATTTATAGTGACTCATGGAGTACACTTCATAGATTCAGTAGATACAATCCCCAATGAATAAATTCATCTTTCTGATTGTACAAAAGAAATAAATATTACATGTGATAATTGACTGATGTGCAGCCAATGCCCGCAGTTGAAACTGTTAGTCAATAAAAGCTAAGAGAAAATGGTCTAAAGAGGATATGAGAAAAGAAATTGCTTGTGTAGAAGAGAAGGGGATGTCAATCAGAGATGAAATAATCAATTATGGTTTACCGAGTACAAGTTTGAGGTCATGGATGATGGGGATTACAACCACAACCGATAGGGACCACATACCATTTTATATGTAGAGGAGGAGGCTGAAATTGTATAGTGGTGCAAGGAAATGGAAAAAATTGGGCATAGTCTATTGATCACTCAACTATAATAAAATGCTGCCCAAATTTGTGGGAATAGGTCTAAACTCTTCAATAATGGTATGCCAGGGAAATCATGGTGGGCTAGATTTCGTTGTAGGCACCTTGATTTGACTGTGAGAACAAATGAAGGAGTGGAAAATAATTGAGAAGTTATGCTATGACCTATCGTTGTGTCATCATTCTATGACAACTTTGAGAACATCTAAAAATTGAACCGCTATGGATCTAGTGGAATTTAGAATTGCAATGAGACTAGTGTGCAAGCTAGCAGGATTTGTGAAATGAGAGTGATTTCTAGATTGGAGAAAAAATGTGTACCACACCTGATATCAACAAGTAGAGAGTGGATCACAATTTTGGCTTGTGCTGGTGCAAATGGGATGAGTATTATTTGATTTTTTTGTTCAAAGAAAAGAGGCACATCATAAATTACATAGAAAATTGTGAGGTAGGTGCATGTTGTTGGAATCATTTATCATTGCACCAAAAGCTCAAACTGTCAATGTCTAATACAAATGTCAGATTTAACCCAATCCATGGGAGGCGGTTAAGCCATGTCACGAATCTCCAAGGAGGTGTTGACCACCAAGTCAACAATCTCCCCCTCAACACCAACTAAGCCTTCAACACCCACTGAAGGGAGACTCAAACCTATGACCCAAGGCTCTAATACCAATTGATGGAATCATTTGTTGTTGCACCAAAATCTCAAACTATTAATGCCCGATACAAATGCTAGATTTAACACAATCCATGGGAGGTGGTTAATCCATGTCACAAATCTCCAAGGAGGTGCTAACCACCAAGTCAACACATGCATGGCATGTCAAGAGTATGCATGGATGACAATGGAACTGTTTCTTAATTAGTTACAACATTTGCAACATCCATCTTCTGAGGGGTTTCACCGAGTAATAGGGCCCTTCTTATCTTTGATGGTTATGGTGACCATTTGGCCTTCAAGACAATTGAAGAAGTAAAGTGCTTAGGAATTGACTTGCTAACACTACTTGCTCATACCATCCATAGGATACAACCACTAGAAGTCATTGTTTTCTCTCCTTTCAATAATTACTTCAAAAAACAAAGAACTACATGGATGTCAAATAACCCCCATTTTGAAATTGGCCAAGAAGAGTTAGCAACTCTTGAAAGTGAGGCATTAAAGCAAGTAATGGCACCATGAAACATTATGAGTGGGTTTCGTAGGATTGGAATGTGGCCACTAAATAGGTCAACACTGGACAAGGATATGGGGCCAAGTGAGGCATTTGATGTTCAAGAAGAAGTGAAAAATGGTGGAACACATGATGATCTAGTTACCTTGGAAACAACACCATAATGCATTGTAGTAGAGGCCTTCATGCATATGGCAGGGTTCATTGAAGAAGCAATTAATATATTTCTACAAACTTACCAGCCCAATAATGACAATGCAAAGGGTTCATCTGAAGGTGTCAGTGTTCCATCACAGACCAACAAATTAGACATCCGTATTGTGAAAGAAATATCCAATGAAGGTATAGAACCACATCAACAGGTCTGAGTCTTCCAAAAAAAAATTTTCAAACTAGAGTGGCTTGCAACAGTAGCCACCAATATTGGAGTACAAAAAAAATTATGAATAGAAGAGGTCACCATTTCCGTGCCAACCCCTCCTAAAATTGATCCAGCGTATGTAATCCCTTTCTTCACTAATGCAAGGGATTGGGATGATGAGAATGGTGAGATTGTGAAGATAAAAATATGACAAGTGAAGGAGAAGTTGACTACTTGTTGTGTACCAAAAGGATGGGAACATGTCTCAACATACATAAGTCGATTCTTGAGACTTCTAGTGCTGTGGGCGACTCCTTCATTACAGGGAGGTCGAACAGGAGTGGTTCGCTTGAGTAGGTAGTCCCAAATTTTGACATCCAATGAGTACATTCAATTTCTTAATGTCCAAGAGGTAGAAAGGAAGAGGAATGAGGATTTGAAAAGGCGTAAGAAGCAACAAATGATGGATGAGAGGGAAGAACATGAAGCAAACCAAATACAAAGGGAAGTATTGAGGGCAGAAAAAGATGCAATAGAATAAGTTGATGAGGAGAAGAGGAAAAATGAGAGAGGAGAGGTTAAAGAGACAAGAGTAAGCAAAGGTTGAATGAGAACGCAAGGTAGTTGCAAAAAACTAAAAACAAGTAGAGAAAGCTAAACAAAAGACCTTGGTAGAGGAGCCAAGACAACCCATTGTAGATAATATGATTAACATCTACTCCCACTATATGTAGTTGTCAGTATCTTTCCATTTAGGAGTGCCCCTGGAAACATCCAACTTAGTTCAGATTCCAATAAAGAATTTATTTCTCATATATCTAGTTTCCTAGAAGCCCTTCGTACCAAAGAAACTGCTAGTACAAGTAGAATAGACTGTACTACCCATGGATATGTGACTCCTACTACTTTTCAAACCGGTATGGGCAATTGAAAAGGAGTGATGAATTTTTTATATTGATCGAAGAAGAAGATTTTTTTAGCATATGTCATGCAAAGAAGATCACATACGATGGGGTGATATTGTTAGTACTATAAGGTCCAAGATTACTGAGAGGGGCGGTGAATCAAGAATCTATCATATCTGAAACTTTTCCCATTTCATTCAACACCATAAACCACATTCATCAACTTTAAACCTTATTCATGTAATAAACAAAGTAACCAAACAATAATCTACACATGCTATAAGGTAACACCAGTATTTTTATCATGGAAACCATGACTAAGGGTGAAAATGGGGATTAACATTAACAAAAAATATTTGTACTCTTCTAAAATGTGTCATGTTAAAGGCCTAGCCTTGTTAGGAGATTACAATGATTCCCTGTAAGGAGCAGACTCTATTAGGAATCACTTGGTTAAGGGATTTACCTGTAGCCTTGTTAGTAGTAACCTAGTTATGATTTCAGAACCTAGTTAAAGAGCCAACCTATTAAAGGATTTACAAATCAGACGGTTAAGGGATTTCTTGTAGAAACTGTGAGGAGTCAACAAGTAAAATGATCTGGGAGTAGCACGTCTCCTCTGCTTGTTTAGATCTAATTAAGTACAACACTTCTTCTTCTTGCTGACTATCTTCACTCTTCACTTGACCACACCTTTTCATCCACGATCTACACTTGCATAATTCATCATTTTACATATAAATACATTACAATTTAATTAGGTGGCCATGGCCTTGGACATGACCTAATACATTGAATTTAAGCATTATAATTCATTATCGCTCAATCTTTGAACCCTAAAATGTGTTACCAATTATTTATTACAATTTCAAGTCCGTGTCAGCCTTCATATCCATCGCACATTCAATTTAAATAAAGAACAATCAAACCTTTTTGACTTCTTCAAAATGCTTCCCAACCTTGATTAAATATGATCACCTCGAGCAATGAAATAGAAATTAATAACTACAAATATGTTATCCCAAGTAACCTTGACAACTGGATCATAGAAGCATCCACTGCAATTGATTGCATCATCACCACTCACCGATCTAACATCAATCACTCAAACATGTTAAAACATTTTCAAAATTTTGCACAAAATAATCTTCTGTCAACAAAAAATATATCTTGGGGTACTCCAATCCCTTTTCAATCAAAGGATCAACAACATATCTTAGTCAAGCTAAACATATCATGACCGTAATACTCAAATCCATACTGAATTGATAGAACAATCAAATCATTCATTGTTAGTCGCTATCTATTCTTTTGCCTGCCCAATTTCCCTTCAATCAATCATAGCTTTCTCTATTGTTATTTTTAACTTACACGGTCATATAAAATTCATCTAGAGACATCCTCGAGTCTCCAATAGCAATCTCAAATTCCAATTCTTATCGCAACACATAATTCATCTATACTCATACTTGGCAGCACATCAAGAACACTGTCAACAAACACAACACCAAGTTGACATCAATGTCAACACAATAAATGATCTTCCTATCATCAAAATTGTACCATTCAACACTCGATATAGATCTGCATCTATTATTCCAATAATCTCCCCCTTTGGCATTGATGTCAACACCAAAATAAAACTAGCTCCCCCTTAGCTGATGCACTTAGATTTCATGTCAAGGTATTCCTAGTCTTCCTATGATATTATCCCAATACCTAACTTGCTCTTCTCTGCTCATCTCATGTTTCTTATATTCTTCTCCCCATTTGACAACAATGCCAAATATGACACATAGGTCACCAAATGTTGCAACATCTTCATCTGACTACTCCCCCTAGAGAATTGTCCCTTTTAACATCAACCCAATAGTGAAAGATATTCAATGAGTCCAATGGATTGATGCCTGCATCAACATCTTAATGTCATTTAGATAGGGGAATAACCCCTAAATTACCTCTCAAATACTCAAAACTATCTTTGGGTAGTGGCTTACTAAATATGTCTACTAGCTGCTCCTTGGTAGGCACATATTCCAACTTGACTACCTTCTCCTACGCTTTCTCTCTTTAGAAATGATACTTGATTGCAATATGTTTAGTCTTAGAATGCATTACTAGATTCTTTGAAATATTGATTGCACTTGTATTATCATAGTAAATAGTCACAGGTTCAGTTACCTTCTCTTTGATACCTTCTAATATGTACTTCATCAATGCAATTTGTGTACAATTTATAGTTGTTTCTACATACTCAGCTTCTGCAGTAGATTGGGAGATGCAATATTTTTTCTTACTTGTCCAAGACACAATTCTTCCTCCTACAAATAATGATCCTCCACTTGTACTCTTTCTATCATCAAATTTTCTTGCCCAGTCTGCATCAGTAAAAACACTCAAAGAGAAATCACCTTTGTGAGCATACCAAAGACCATAATCTTCTATCCCTTTCAAGTACCTGATATTCTTTTCACTTTTACAATGTGATACTCCTTAATATTAGCTTAAAATCCTACCACTATTCCAACTGCCTGTGCAATGTCTAGTCTACTATGAACAACATAATGCAACGTACCAATCATGGATCTGTATAGAGTTGCATCCATTATTCTTGACTCATCATCCTTATATAGCTTGCATCTTGTCACCATAGGGGTTCCAAGTGGCATAGAATCTTCCATTCCAAAAGTCTATAACACTTCCTTTATGTACTTAGACTGATTGATATAGATACAATATTTTAGCTGTGAAATCTGTAATCCAATAAAGAACTTAATTTCTCCTATAAATGACATCTCAAACTCTTTCTTCATCTCTTCTAGAAACTCCAAGCTCATCTAATCATTTTCTCTAAAAATTATCTCATCCACAAACACTTCACCTAACAGTATCTTATCACCTTCAACATTCAAGTACATATTACTATCTTCATGTGTTCTTATGAAATTAATCTAAACAAGATAAGAGTGTATCCTTCCATACCATGCTTTAGGTGCTTGTTTCAATCCATACAATTCCTTTTGTATCTTGCACACCATGTCATTGTTCTCAGTCAATGCAAACCCATCTCGTTGCTCTATGCAAAATTCTTCTTCAAGAATCCCATTTAGAAAAGCATATTTAACATCCATTTGGAGAACCTTAAAATTTTTATAGGAAGCATAAGAAAGTAACATTCTTACCCTTAAAGTCTCACCACATCAGCAAATGTCTCTCCATATTCTAGTCCTTCTTCTTGTGCATAGCCCTTACACACAAGTCTTGCCTTATTTTTATCCACTTATCCATCTTCATTTAGTTTGTTCTTTAAAACCCACTTTGTACCAATCATATTCTTGTCTGTTGGTCTAGGAACAAGTGTCCATGTGTCATTCTTCTCAATCTAATCAAGATCCTCTTCTATAGATTTTATCCAATCATCATTCTTTAAAGCTTCCTTCACAGTTTTAGGCTCAAACTTTGAAATAAGACAAGTATTCTCTCTGATTCTCCTTCTTGTATGTACACCAATATCTTTATCACCAATTATTTGATCAGAGGAATGATTCAATCTCACATACCTTGGAATGACGGGTTCAGGTCTAGGTGCCTCTTCTTCTAGCTCCACTGGTCGAACCTGTGTGCATAAATGTTGTCACACTTCTATGAATCATTCCATTCAAGGTTGCTCAAGAATGAGGCCTCAAATATCGATCCATAGCTCTCTAGTCATGGATGTGTAAAAATATAAAATGAAGGCCC
>MU224256.1:2457036-2474347 GCA_018584345.1 Thuja plicata | reverse complement strand
ATATATATATATATATATATATATATATATAAGGTCAAATTTGGATTGAAAAAAGAAAAGTAGTGATATGAAGAGATATGTGTTTTCATGAAGTGTGGAGGTGAAATCAAATGGGATTTTGATTGAGGACAAAACATACAGAGCTGCAACAGAATATCCGATCAGTGAGGATCAAGTTTTATAAACCAGAACAGAGATCTGAATCAACAAAGACAGTTGCTTCTCAAAACAGGGCAATCCATTGTTACTCTTTAACAATTGTAACAGTGATCTAAATCTCTTAACAGAGTAGACTTAATAGTCTTTTGTAAATCCTCTCACAAGGTGACATTTCTACATTAAAGTGTTTGAAGACCTCTAACAAGGCCACTCCTTATAGGGTGATTAAATCCTCTAACAGGGTCACACCTAACAGTGTGTTAACAAGGTTGGCTCCCAATAGGGCTCACTTCAAAAGAGTGAAAAATAGTGACTAGTTGTAATTGGTGGTTTTTCCCATATTGGGTTTCCACATTAAATATTGGTGTTATCTGTGTACATTTTATTTTCTTTATGATTTATGTTTCTATAATTAATTACTAAAGGATAATCACAGTAAATATCTTAAGATTTGCTATGTTAATCGAGCAACAATGCTAAATTTGTTTAAGACATCTAAGGGACTTGGATTTGTTTTTGGAGTAACTAATTCACCTCTCCCCTCTTAGTATAGAGATTATGTATACATATACATATACGAAGTAGTAGATTGCACAATTTTCATGTAACCCTTCATTCATATGGATATTCATTTAACAAGAAAATGAAACCCTCGACAACATATACCAAATAGTAAACATTTTTATGAAATGGATGCCATTTGAAAATGATGACAAAATATACCAAAATGCATGAACGTAGAAGCACAATTCATCATTTTATTCTAACCCTTTATGCATACAAATAATCATTTAACAACAAATGAAACCTTCGACAATATATACCAAATAGTAAACATTTTAATGAAATGGATTCTATTTGACAAAAGAATCCAAAATGTACAAATGCAATAGTAGAATTCATCATTTTATTCTAGCCCTTTATGCATACAAATAATCATTTAACAACAAAATGAAACCCTCGACGACATATATGAAATAGTAAACATTTTAATGTAATGGAAGACATTTGAAAAAATGACGAGAAAATAAAGAAAAATGCAAGAACCCAAAAGCAGATTTCATCATTTTATTGTAACCCTTTATGTATATGGATACTCATTTAACAATAAAATGAAACCCTCGACGACATATATGAAATAGTATACATTTTAATGAAATGGAAGTTATTTGGAAAAAATGATGACAAAAAAGCAAAATGCACGAATGAAGAAACAAATTTCATCATAATGTAACCCTTTATGCATACATATAATCATTTACCAACATAATGAAACCCTCGACAACATATACAAAATAATAAATATTTTAACAAAAAGGAAGACATTTGAAAAAATGATGACAAAAAAAAGAAAAGCGCAAGAATGAAGAAGCATATTTCATCATTTTAATCTAACCTTTTATGCATACAGATAATCATTTAACAACAAACTGAAACCCTCCACAACATATACAAAATAATAAATATTTTAAGGAAATGAAAGACATTGAGATGATCATTGTTTTATTCTGTCACTGTACATACAAGAAAGGAAGCATGCTTGATGGGCACAACATTACCTGAAGGTTGCAGAGTGGAGCACAATGGATGCAAAGCAGAGTCAAAATGGTTGTAGAGTGATGAAATGGCAGGAGACCAAACGGGTGAAGTGAAAATATCCAATTCACTTCGAAACCCATGTCTTTTAGGGCTTCAGAATGTTCGGACATGCGTCTAAACATGGCATGTACGTGGCCAACGGTGAGTTGAAAAAGGGGCCATGGGGGATTTAGTGACCCCCCTCTCCTAACGCAAAAATGAAACATGTGAACGTGCCCATACACTTAAACACTTGCAATTAGGTACTTTTTAATTTCAAAATTGAATTTTTTTATTAATTATTGCATATTGTGTGAACCGCTATTGGGGTTATTAGTGTCTACTATCTGTTGACACGTTTTTTGGACCACTTTTTGATCTATATGCACATAACGCCTTCTTTGAAGTATCACTTAAAAACAACTAATTTTTTTTTATATAAATTTTGACATCGTTTGATACCTCAATTAAAGCGCGAAATTAGCTATAGCCACCACTAGAGACAAATCACAGGGAATTCTAAAATTAGCTAAAATAAACTGGGTTAAAAAGGTTTTAACAAATTAAAAAACCACAAACAGTCACGAATTGAAAGACTAAGAGATGCCGTTTTCGATTCATTCCCTGAATAAACCTTACTTAAACCCCTGTGCTTCTTAGCCTTGAGTTTCTTTAAATCTCGCCTTTTCCTTGAGACGTTGCAAAGTAAATTTGTTGGGAAAGATGACCTTCTTTGACCTGAACATTCCTGTAGAACAGGAAGCAATTGAAAAGAACAGGGCAAAACCTGCGAAGAACACCAGAGTAAAACTGGTAGTGAAAGCAATGGAATTAGGTTACAGCGGGATAGCCTACAATCGCTTTGTCTCTGGAATTATAGCGGACGCAGATCGCTGTACAATATCTCCTCTGCCACTCTCTTCTCTGGTAGAAGCTTCTCCGGCACTGGCAGAGAATGTGAAGTTTCACAGGGAGGTTTTAGGTTTACCCGTGGGAGAAAAGATGAGGCAGTACAGCAGAGTGACAGTGGGCGTGGAGAACATGTTGCAGGCAGCTGCAGTAAATCCTAAAAATCCCGTGTTGCGTACCTATGATTTGGTGGCTGTTCATCCTAAGAATCTCAACACGCTTGAACACGCCTGCCTCAATTTGGAGGTCAGACTTTCTAAATTTTATTGTACGATTCTTTTCCTTGTAGCTTATTTTATGCATGGGTGTAAAGGCTTTGGGATGAATGTTTACCTATTTAACTTTCTCAGTAATCAAAATATCGAACTGTTTGTTTTTAAACAGTCCCATGAAAACTATTTCCCTTTGCTATATCAGATGCTTTTTAATGAAAATTATTTTCTTGTTGCTATATCAGACGCTTTTTAAGGGCTTTGGATGCTATACTAACGGAAAATCAAATAAGTAGGAGTAAGCCATAAGTACATTGCTATTTGGCACATAAACTTCTTAAATTTATTTGCATTTACTGCAAAATTTTAGCTATGTATAAATGGGAACAGCTGAGTTTCTGCTTCCCGCTTCTAATACTCAGACTAATATTTAAAAATTTGCAGTTCCGAAAGTTTTTATGCTCCCCTGGGAGCGTCTGCAGTAATAAAAGTGGGGTGGTACTCGTAACTCTTTCCATAGGACCACCCCGCTAGCATCTTTCTTCTATCCTACAATAGTACTGTTTATAGAGACTCATGGACAATTTGTTCTTAAACAGTGACTCAAGCATTCAATACTACAGCAGTATAAAATCTACAAAACTTAAATATTTATATTGTGTATTTTTTAAAATGACAGATTTTTTTCTATTAAAGATCGTAAACAAAAAAGATGTACAGAATCCTTTGAGTGGGCTGAACTGTATCTTAGAGGACCATGTAGAGTCCTCTAGTTCTAAGCTAATGAGAGATCACGCAGGGTCATATTAAAAAAAAAGAGATAATGATCATCTGTTGCTGTATACAATACAAAATTGGCCAGATTACTAAGCTGACTATTGCCGAGCATAATAAAAATAACTCATCTATAACCTGTTCTATAAAGTAGCCCGTCTTTTGTGAAACAGAAAAAAAACATATAGATCTAATTACAGCCTTATACATTATGTTGTCTTATGTGTATGAAAAAATGAACAGAATCTGAAAGATGATTATGAGCAGAAGCTGAATGATGACAGAGACATCCTTCCACTGATTGGTCAGAAGTTTCTACTCTCGTTGTAGGAATCATTATCATTCCAAGGTGGATCTACTTCTAATATGTCATCATTTGATCTCACTGTTTGAATAGTGAAGTCTTCTCCACGAGTGTTATAAAACCTTGGACCTTTTTGGAAATTAAGGTCATTCTCCAATTCTTCAGTTGATTGCTGTTTGTTATATTTCTTTTGGATTTCTGATAGCTTTGCATATATGGAACATTTATCAACTTTATTGAAAGGTCATTGCCTTCCATATTTCACTTCTGTTTTGTTGATATTCACCATTCCATCTTTTAGAAGCTTCCTAAATTTGTCTTTTGAAATCTCCAACGTGATTGTTACCTGCACATAAATATTGTAAAACATTTACTTGCACATAAATATTGTAAGTACTTTCCTAGCACCCTGAAAAATATCCTCATTTCTAGCTTTCCAAGTTGCGCATAAAATATTAGATGATAGAATAAGCCAAAGTAAATTATAAGAGTGACTTAAACCTTCCATAAAACCAAATAGAATCTCCGGGCAATTGATTTTCCGTTTGTCCCCCTACCGTACAAGATCAGCAAGAAACAAGTTCCATTTCTCTTTTGCAAAATACTCAGATAATATGTATCTAATGCTCTCAGGATTTTTATAGATAGCACATAGATTCATCATGGAAAGAGAAATAGCATAAGGAAGCTTCTATAACATGAGTAACCATTTAAAGCAGGCAATTTTAGGTTCTAAAGCATTTTACCGCGGAAGTTCAAAAGATTTTGATCATTGTTTTCTAGGGAGACCAAGATTTAACGATTGCTTAGATGGGGAGGTCAAGGGAGGCATTTAAGGATTTGTACATAATTTTAGGCTTCAAGTTTGGTATTGTAGTACCCTTAGTCCAAGAGAGCTTTTCAAGAAACATATTGTCACTATTTTTGCAAACTGGGAAACAAACGATCCTGCAAGCTTTCCTAAGGACAAAAAAAGCTCTCCAATGAGTTGGGGGGAGTTTAAACTCATTTCATAGATCATTCCAAGCCTTTAGTTGATTATTACACAAGATATCATCAAAGCATCCAATATCCCTTTTAAGTGCAAACTTTTTGCTGAGCAACCTTGCAATAAGGCAAGTAGTTTGTCTTTACTCATAAGGTTCCACCAAATGGACATGTCAAAGTTAAACGTGCCCTTGAGATGATTCATAAACTCACAATTTCTAATCTGTTTTCTAATGGTCTCCCAAGCTTTCCAAATGATCTTTGTAACATGCTAATCCTCACTACTAGATAATAATAACAAGGAGTGAACAATTCAAAAGAAATAAATTTTTTCTTTTAACAACATTAACAGAAAGAAACTACTTTCTTTTCACATGAACATGATAATTGTCAAATCCACTTATCTAATTGCAAGTAAAAATAATCCAATATATTTATCTGACTACCTTCACATGAAAATTAACAGTGTAACACAGGTACTGGGGGACGTTGGGACGGGAAAAAAGGGCTTCAATTTGGGGACGGTGGGGGGACGGCGGCAAGGGGGGGGGGGCTGTAGTGTACTATACATATAGTACTTGCAATGCTAGTTACGAAATGATGTATAACAGTATAAGAACTAATTATACCAAATACTTGAACATAGCAAAATGGCAAAATACCCAATACATAATACTGTGTACTTGAACATTGAATATCAAATTACCAATTACTATTAAAAATTCAAATTATCAACAAATAAAATGTTCTGATTTATATTATATAAAAAATATCATAAAGATGATTACAATGAGTAGCATGATATTCAGATATCAAAACAAGTACAAAATCATGTCAAAATGTAGTGAAGGGAGGCCTCTAAATATCCCCCAAGGCAAACTCCTCATCATTGGAGGCATCCCTCGACTGTCCCGGGGACGTCTGGCCATCCTGACGACGACTTGGTGGTGGGAGTGTTAAGTTTTCTAGAACCAGAATGACATTCAACACTGAAACTTAAAATATACAAAAACAAATGACACAGACATATATCCTGGGAAAACCCCCCGCCTGAGGGTGAAAAACCCAGCCCACAAAAGAATGAATCTTTTATATAATGATCTCAATATTCTGAATACACAGCTCTCAGATTTATAACTGCTGAAAGAAATCACAGTACTGAAAACCTTAGACTTTCTATTACATCAATATAACAAACTCTGATACAAAACTGATGTTGAAGAGAAGACATAGACTTGCACTGAATGTATCAACAACATCACATAGGTAGATGTCCTCAAGAATATATAGCACAGATCATAGTCCAAGAGATAAGAAACCGTAGAAAGGAAGAGGTAATGAAAAGGCTAAATGAAATGAAACAATTCGTATGACTCTGACCCTCCAAGTCCATACGAGCTGACTCTTCAAACGCAAATGAGCTGACTCTTCAACTAGATATGGGTGACTCTTTGAAACCAATCGTAGGTGATTCTTGAGTGCAAATAAACTTTTCATTTCACAAATCGGGTGACTCTACAAGTCACCTCTTCAAGCTGATCTTTAAAAAGCTGAAAGTTAACTCGTCCAAAAACTGAAACCATGTTCTAACATGGATCAACAACCATCACAACACTGAAAGTCTCAATAGCAGGTAGGTAAGATCTCTATCAAAGCTACCATGTACTTAACACTCCCTCTTAGCAAAAGAGAGATCATCAATATGTCATCGCATGACAAGAGCACATAGCTGCGAAAGAAATATCAACACAATCTCATCACAGATCTTCTTAATAAAATTGTTATCTCAACATAACAAAATTTAACATAGTTACTCCTAGAGGGTGGATCAGAAAACAAAAGTTAAGTCATGAAATCACACACATGACTTCCACCATGGCTACTCCCAGCGGGTGGATCCACCATAGCTACTCCCAGAGGGTGGAAACAAGGGATTTCACCTCGAACTTCTCTCACAGAGAAGAACTCAATAGCAAGGGATTGCACCTCAAACTTCTCTCGTAGAGAAGAACTCATTAACAAGGGATTGCACCTCGAACTTCTCTCGCAGAGAAGAACCATTAAACATATACAATGAATCACTGAAGCTGAGACTTTCTCTCAGCAAGAGCAACATTCTCAGCAATACCAAGCTTTTCTCTGAAATAACAAAACTTCACCCTTGGAAGTGGCTTGGTAAGAATGTCTGCAGTCTGCTCCTCTGTAGAAATGTACTTAAGTTCAACTGCTTTCCTTTAAACCATGTCTCTCAAGTAATGATACTTAATTTCCATATGTTTAGTTCTATCATGAAAGATAGGATTAACTGAAAGCTTCAAACAACTTTGGTTATCACAAAATATCACTGTAGGATCCACAAGCTGCCCAAACAAACCTGCAATCAATTTTCGAAGCCACACAACTTCTCTTGCAACCACACATGCTGCAACATACTCTGCTTCAGTTTGAGCCACACAAGATTGTTTCCTGCTGCACCAAGGAACTACAACTGAACCTAGGCTGAAACAACATCCTGAAGTACTCTTTCTATTAGGTACACAACCTGCCCAATCTGAATCAGAGAAGCCTTGTAAGTTCAGCTCTACACATGAAGAGTATTTTAGACCAAAACCCACTGTACCATGAACATATCTCAATATATGTTTCGCTGCCACAAGATGAAGTTGCCTTGGTTCACACATGAATTGACTCAAGTTTTTCACTGCATAACAAATATCAGGCTTTGTATTCACCAAATACATTAATGAGCCAATTAACTGCGTGTACATAGAAGGATCAACTAAATCTGAAAATGTTGCCTCATATAACTTTTTCAGACTTGCTTCCATAAGAGTAACTATTGACTTGCACTCTAACATGCAAAACCTTTTCAATATATCGATTGCATATTTCCCTTGACTTAAAATAGTTTCATTTTATCTTTGCCACACCTCAAGCCCAAGGAAATAATGAAGACCAAGATCTTTCATATCAAATTCAAAAGCTAACTCCTTGCATTTGTCAATGAGATCATTATCACCCGTAAGAAATAAATCATCAACATACCTTGACGTATAAATTTGGATCAACATCATTTTTTAGGAAGCCCAAACTCAAAAGATAATTGTCAATTCTCTCATGCCAAGCACATGGTGCTTGTTTAAGGCCATACAAGGCCTTTTTCAGCTTACACATTGTCAGTAATTACAAACCCTTCTGGCTGCTCTATAGAAACTTCCTCTTCAATAATGCCATTCAAGAATGCTGTTTTCATATCCATCTGATGAAGCCTCCAACCCTTAACTGCTGCAACAACAATGATTGATCTAATAGAGGTATAACGAGCTACAGGTGCAAAGGTCTCATCATAATCTATACCTTCTTTTTGTGAGAAACCTCCAGCTACAAATCTTGCCTTGTATTTTTCTATACTTCCACCTGCTACATGCTTGATTTAGAACAACCACTTAGAAGAAACCACATATTTATTTTCAGGCCTAGGAACAATGTCCCATACATCATTCTTGATGATGGATTGGCACTCTTCCATCATGACATCCTTTCGCACTTGCTGATTTGAAGCTTCTTCAAAATTAGATGGTTTTGAAGCAATAATGTGACTCATCAAATCCACATAACCTGCAAATTTGTGAGGCCTTTTACTCTCTCTAAAAGTGCCACGAGGGGCTGCATATTTTTCAGCCTCTTCCATAGTATTTCTAGCCCATAAAGGTCTTTTCTTACTAGCTGAAACATTACTAGGACCTATTGAGTTATCGATAGGATCAACTGGAACAATAGGATCAACAAACTCTTCTAATTCTGAGTGCTCCCTCTGAATCTCCGAAGGTGGATTTGGAACAGCCATGTCTATATCTTGAGAAGGCTCAATACCATTTGATTCAATTTCCAAATTGGATTGTTTGGATTTATTGCAAGCTACAACCTCATCAAAGGTAACATCCCTGCTGATTTCAATTGGTTTTTGCCCTGGAATATAAATCCTGTAAGCCTTAGAAGATTCACTATATCCCACAAATATCTTTCCTTCTTGAAGGCTCTTCTTGGATCTTTTCTCTTTAGGAACATGAATATAGACAGGACATCTTAAAATCCTAAGATGACAGATGTCTGGTTTGATACCCGTAAAAGCTTCTTCTGGAGTAATGTTATCTAGAACATGATTAGGGCTGCGATTTTGAATGTACACTGCTGTCCTACATGTTTCTGCCCATAAAAATGTTTGTAGACTCTGATCATGGATCATAGCCTTTGCTGCCTCAACTATTGTCTTGTTATTACTTTCAGCTGTACCATTTTGTTGAGGATTATAAGGGACACAAAACTCCCTCTTAATGCCAGCTTCAACACAAAAATTATGAAATTTGCGGCTGGGGTTTCTGCTGTGGCTGGGGTGTCTGCTACAACTACGGTTGGGGGGTCTGCTGCGACTTTCTTTTTTGCAATGTCTGTGGCTGGGATTTCTGCTGCGGTTGGGGTTTTTGTTGTGGCTGGGGTTTGTGCTGCAACTGGGGTTCCTGCAATGTCTGTTGTGGCTGGGGTTTCTGTTGCGGTTGCGGCTGGGGTGTTTGCTGCGACTACGACAGGGGGTTCTGCTGCGGCTGGCTTTTCAGGGTCTTTTGCTGACGTTGTTTCCAAGTCGACTATGGCTGGGAAAGGACTTAGGGCTCCCATTGATAATGGGTCTTCCATTGCTCCAGTTCCTGTTTGTGGGTCTCTCTCTGTCAAGCTTTTCTCTGCTGCAGATGGGGATTTGTTGAACAACAATGATATCTTTAAGTCTCATGGACTGATTTGCCATTTTCGGGGATTCCAACCTAGCCTCCCCCAACTGCATGACTGGATTTCTCGAAGGTGGGAACCAAAATTATCAGGTTTCGTGAATATCTTTCCAATGGCAAAAGGGTTTTTCATTGCGAAGTTTGATAATGTTGAGGATAGAGCTACGATCCTCTGTGATTACTTCTTTTGCTGGGAGGATGAAAAATTTATGCTTATGGTAAAGCCGTGGCACCCTGCTTTCAATCCTTCCACTGAAGTCTTCAGTAAGATCCCTATATGGGTCAGACTCCCCAACCTACCCCTTCATCTTTGGCATGATTCCGTCCTTGAGGAAGTGGGTGGGGCTTTGGGGGATTTTTTGATGACTGATAATGATTCTGACAATATGTATCATTCCACCTTTGCTCGCATAGTGGTAGATCTTGACACCTCGAAGGGCCTTCCAGCTGAAATCAAAATTGAATCATGTTTGTTGCGGCTGGGGTTTCTGTTGTGGCTGTGGCTAGGGTGTCTGCTGCGACTGGCTTTTTTGCAATGTCTGCAGCTGCCATTTTTGCTGCGGCTGGGGTTTCTGTTGTGGCTGGGGTTTTTTTCTGCTGTGGTTGGGGTTCCCGCAATGTCTGTTGCGGCTGCGGTTGGGGGTTCTGCTGCAGCTGGCTTTTCAGGGTCTTTTGCCGATGTTGTTTCCAAGTCGACTACGGCTGGGAAAGGACTTAGGGCTCCCATTGATAATGGGTCTTCCATTGCTCCAGTTCCTATTTGTGGGTCTCTCTCTATCAAGGTTTTCTCTGCTGTAGATGGGGATTTGTTGAACAACAATGATATCTTTAAGTCTCACGGACTAATTTGCCGTTTTCGGGGATTTTGACCTAGCCTCCCCAACTGCATGACTGGATTTATCGAAGGTGGGAACCAAAATTATCAGGTATTGTGAATATCTTTCCAATGGCAAAAGGGCTTTTCATTGCAAAGTTTGATAATGTTGAGGATAGAGCTACGATCCTCTATGATTACTTCTTTTGCTGGGAGGATGAAAAATTTATGCTTATGGTAAAGCCGTGGCACCCTGCTTTCAATCCTTCCACTGAAATCTTTAGTAAGATCCCTATATGGGTCAGACTCCCCAACCTACCCCTTCATCTTTGGCATGATTCCGTCTTTGAGGAAGTGGCTGGGGCTTTGGGGGATTTTCTGATGACAGATAATGATTTTGACAATATGTATCATTCCACCTTTGCTTGCATACTGGTAGATCTTGACACCTCGAAGGGCCTTCCAGCTGAAATCAAAATTGAATCATACTTGGGATCTTGGACCCAACAACTTGACTACGAAGGTATCCCTTTTAGGTGCTGCAAATGTTTTAAGACTGGTCACATATCTTCCCATTGTGGCTTTGATACCAAGAAGAAGAAATCTTCTCCCTCTTGGTGGAAGGGTGCTTCTACCCAACATTACACTGTCCTGAAAAGCTCCACTCAATCTGAGAAGGAGGTTGTTCTTGATAGAGGTAATCAGTTGCCAGCTGTTGAGGAGGTTGGATCAGGTCCTGATCTGCCTCTTGTTGCTCCTGTTGGGTCTGCTGGTTCTGTTTCTGCTGTTGGTCCTGGTCCTGCTTTACTGGATGATGTCAGGCCTTCTGCTGGTGGTTCTGAGGGTGCTGGTTCTACTAGCCTTGTTGGTATTTCGTCAGTTGCTGGTTTTGACTCTGCAGTTCCTTTTCTTGGTCGCCCTTTGGCTGGGGCAAATGTCGGCCATGTGCTGGCTGATTCACTGGAAGTTTCAACTCCTTTGCTGGGTGCTGGATCTTCAGCTTTGGATTTGTTGTGCTGGCAGGATAAGGTTGCTAGTGTTGAAGAAGGTTGGATCACAGTTAAAGGCAAACCTTATAAGAAGTCATCTCCTTCTTTTGACATGACCTTGCGGTCCCATTTGAAGGGGACGAAAATATAGTTCTTCCTCCTTGTGCTGCAATTTTCTAATGGTTTATCTTGTGCAGTGGTTTGGGTGTTTTTTCTCTGGGTTGCTGATTTCTTTTTTTGCTAAGTTCTTTTGTGTGTTTCTTGGGGTTTTTTGGCCTTTTGTTATGGCTGTTCAGTTGTGTTTTGGGAACTCTTAATGCTCTATCTTAAGCTTTCTCTTTGTATAGGGTTTCTGGTCCCTTCAAAACTTGTTTTTACCTATTAATCAAAACACAAAAATTATGAAATATTCCAGACATATTCTACACCATTATCTGATCTTAGAACCTTAATTTTCTTGTTATATATGTTTTCAACAAGTGCTTTGAATTCTTTAAATCTGGACACATCACTTCATCAGATTCTTTTGTCTTAAGAAAATATATCCAACACTTACAAGAAAAGTCATCAATAAATGTAGCATAATACCAATAACCACTAAGAGAAGCAACCGACATGGGACCACATAAATCAGAATGGATTAACTCTAGGACTTCCTTAGCTCTACTTTCACTACTATGAAAAGTACTTTTAATATTCTTACCTAGAGTGCATCCCTTGCAAACACCTTCATGCTTTTGTTTCAGCTTTGGAATACCATCAACAACCTTCTCCATAGAAGACAAAGTTCTGAAATTTAAGTGACCCAATCGCTTATGCCACAACTGACTTGAGTTTGAAGAATCATGAGCTAAAGCAAGAATAGGATGAGCTGAAAGTTTGTAGAGACTATCATGACGAACACCAATAATACGAGCTGATTGAAAATTTGAATTCTTCTTCCAAGCAATAACTTTTCCATTAGCAAAGACAACATGATAACCTTTGTCCTCTAATGCTGAAATAGAAATCAGATTTCTTTTAATACCAGGAACAAAGAGAACATCACTTAGATGAAGAGGTACACCTGAATCCAACTGAAAGGATGTAGAACCATCACCCTTCACTGAATAACACACATAATCACCAATAATGACTTGAAGATGAGAATCTTTTTCCTTCAAGTTGAAGAGATACTCACGATAACTAGTAATGTGGCGAGATGCTCCACTATCAATCAACCATGTATCACTATTTGTAGGGACATTATTGGAAAGTGCTGAAATAAACAAGAACCCTTCAGAAATATTGCTAGACTCCTTTTGAGGAGAAGATTTCTCAACATTAGCAACAACTGCTTGAGGCTTTGTCCTTGAAGTACAATCACGAGCAAAGTGTCCAAACTTATCACATCTAAAACATTAGATCTTAGAAAGATCCTTCTTTTTCTTAGCATCGGGAGTTGAATCATAATTCTTCTCTCTAAACCTTTTGAAATTACCTCTTCTATCTTTGCCTTTGGAAGTATGGGCAGCAAGAACATGATCATCTTCATGATGATTTTTGCGACCATTGCCTCTAGCCTCTAACCTGCATTCTTCTTGAATGCAATCAACTCTCAATCTGTCAAAGTTAGGAAGATCATCTCTTCCACTAACACCTTGAATGAATGATTCCCAAGAGTGGGGAAGAACATTCATAGCAAGCATTGCCAAATCTTTATCAGCAAATGATTCACCAATAGCACTCAATTGATCTTTTAATTCAGTAATCTTCATAAATATGAAACCGCTGATTCTCCTCTAGCCATTTTAACATGTAGAAGTTGACGACGAAGGGCTAGAGCTCTACTAGTGTTGTTAAATTCATACAGGTCCTTCAATGTTTGAAACATATCTGTAGCTGAATTCAACTTAGAGATAATAGGAACAAGATGATCTTTAACTGAATCAATCAAAATCTTCTTGGTCATGATTTTGTTCTTTTTCCGTGTAGCTTTCTCAGCTTCTACAGAAGGTTCAGGTATATCAGAATTAACATAGTCAAGAAGATCATTTTCCTCAAGTGAAATCAGAATTCTAAACTTCCATGAAGAAAAATTTGAAGACCCATCACAATCTATCTTCCACTTTCAAACCGTTCACCATTGTTGCTAGCTGGATCAAAATCACAAAAAAGAGTAATAGAAAAACAAACACTTCTGGTTCTAGATCGTTTCTTTAGACCCGCTCTGATACCATGTTAAGTTTTCTAGAACCAGAATGACATTCAACAAAATTCTGAAACTAAAAATATACAAAAATAGATGACACAACATATATCCCAGGAAAACCCTCCGCTTGAGGGTGAAAAACCCAGCCCACAAAAGAATGAATCTTTTATTTAATGTTCTCAATATTTTGAATACACAGTTCTCAGACTTATAACTGCTGAAAGGAACCACAATACTGAAAACCTTAGACTTTCTAATACATCAATATAACAAACTCTGATACAAAACTGTATGTTGAAGACAAGACATAGACTTGCACTGAATGTATCAACAACATCACACAAGTAGACGTCCTCAAGAATATATAGCACATATCATAGTCCAAGAGATAAGAGGTGACTTCTAGAGTCCCCAGATTTGTGAACCATATGACCCACTGGGATGTCCCTACTCAACCATATCTTTTTACTTTAGTTTAAGGGTATTGGCTTGTTAAGCTTCACAGACCTTGTTGATGTTTAGGAATTCCCTTGATAACTTCCTATCACAGGCTTACGTCTTGGATGTTTAACTTTACCCTTCCCAAGCTTTCACTGTAACGACCTATTATGATATTCCATGGTTTGCAAAATGTTTATTTTCTTTGGATAATTTAGACCCTACTAATTTAGTCAAATTGACTACTATCTGGTTTATTAATCTCAGTTGTGTTGGTTCCCAAAACCGCAGATTGGAATCCTACGAGTCTTGCCAACTCGATGGTGGGATATCCAACCGGTTATGGCCAACGTGACGGAACTGATCGATACAACCCAAATTCCCTGTGCTTCTAGCTCTGCAAGACCAAGGCGGGTGCACCTGATCCTGAATCAAAACACTTAGATCCAAGATGCTTATAGCAGATAAATCAGACTATAAATGCAACGAAAGCTTCCTAGATGGCAAGATAAACATAATACTTCCAATTTGCACAACAATAAGGGAATTGCTGACACAATGCCAACTTTGCAACTTTGAAGATAATTTTAGAAACTAAATACTTCAAACTTGTTGATTTCTGGATTGAAAACAAGAACAAATGACTATATAAATATAAGAATAAATAAAATGAAGGATAATTATGAATTTGGAAGATAAACGAATATACTAATTCTTCAAAGGAAAGATATGAAATAATTGCTAGCGTATAGATAATGAATTATAAATAAATAAAAGACCAGTGCCAGATTTCAAAGGGCAATAGAGTCAGTATTATAAGTTTATTTCGTACAACTTTATAAAGTTTTAAGCACTTCAATTTATGAACAATTTAATAATCCAGATATGACAGATCAAATATATTTATGTAACTTGAAATTAGTCTAAATTGCACTTTAACTCCCTAAGTATGGAGACAAACTAGACACAGATTCAAACACTATGAAGTATTTCATGATAGCTGTGATAATCAAATTTAAAATACTACAAATGATCTTATCCGAATATCTGGAAAATAAATTATTTACAGAATATAGAAATAAAAATTATAAAGGACGAAACTATATAATATTTCTCAACTCCAAAGCTTTGTGCAAATAGACAAAATAAAAATCCTTACGGGTTATATGAGAAAAGGAAATACAATGAAGACACTCGTTACCGATGCTCGATTCAATGTAATCCAACTTCAAAATCGCATATAGAAATATGTTCAATAATTCACTATCCACGTGCTTTGTTTAGTATTTCATCTTTGCCGAATGAGGAAATTTCAATTATAAAACAGTATAATATCTGCCATAAAAAAGGCTATTTCAGTGTTGTTTTTTGTTTGATTTTTCACCTTTCATTTATATGAAAGTGAGAAGTCCCGCGGTTATGCTTTAAAAGACATACCGCTTCATAATGAATAACCATATATTTGTTAATTCATAATACAATTTATCTCAAGAATTGAATCCAATAAATTATAATCGTCATATTATATAAGACACTTGGTGTGAATGAGACAAGTGGAGGCTCCGGTCTTCAAATTGATTCGTCTCTTCTAAATTGAAGCCCATTGCTGTCAGTGTATGACATAAGACTTATACCAATCAATAGGTGTGTCGTATATATGTCATCCCGGTCAAGCATGATAATGCTTTTCACAACCTTCGTTTTTGGTAAAACGCTGCTTTTATAATCGCGCGGGATGCTTGACGTTTCCCCTTTGCTTGCCATCTCCATTGTTTCCTGCATGATTCATTTCGAGTGCAACAACGAAGAAAGTTTTGTGGGCGGCCTCTATATGGAAAACATCAGACATGATGCTATACTTGTTAGAGACTTATGTTTGGTCTCTTCACCCTTTGATATGAATGAGTTCGCATACAGAGGAGTTTGCCTTACGTCGTGATTGGTCTCATGCTGGTAAGAATCATTTCCTTGTAGCACAAGAGTCTTGTATCTGCGTCTAATCTTCTTCTGGCATTACTTGTAGATCTCTCTATGACATCGATGACCATTCTGTGACAGGAGTATTCCAGAATTATATCCTCCTTGACTCAACGATATACTTGTTGGGGCAAAATGATCTTCAAAGACCCAAAAATTGTCGCTTTATTACATTATGCTGAAAAAAACATGCCTGTAATGTCATTGATTTTAGCATTATTATCTATATAATGATAACAAAGAACACGTTAACAGGATTAATACATATTACTTAAATGCTTTTGAATTTTGAAAAAAAATGGTGACACCTTCATAATTAATGTATGGAGATAACGCTCTATATTGAAATTACTATAAATATATAACTTAAGGATACGAAAGATATATGCCATATGCAAAAATCCTAATAAATATGCTAATAATCTAGCTTACTATCAGTGACAAATTTAAAAGAGAAAATAAGAGAAGGTAATTCAATGGAGTTTTTAATTTGCAAAAATTAAGGCTCCATGAAGTTGTACAAATATCTTCCTTAATCTGTTTGCTTATGAAAGATGTACAGTCATACAGAGTTCCTCTTATTGTTTTCCTGTATTCAAGTGATCCGATTCTTGGATCATTTTTTAGTTATTCTTTTGACAACAGATTCATATGAATCGATCTATAAGATAAGGTAATAATCCTGTTGGTGCTCAAATCGACAGATTGGATTTCCTATGGACTTGCCAATCCAATGTTGGGAAACCCAAGTGATTTTGGCCAACTAACAAGTCACAACCAAGGCAAGGTTGGAACTTCTGCAATTCTGGCTCTTCAAAACCAAGGCTGGTAGGCCTATACCTTGACTTATCCTTCAAGTTACAAGGCTTTTTATAGTAGATAAGGAACACTTCAACCTTCTCTCTCAAGTATGGCAAGGAACTTGAAATAAATCTAATAGAAAGCAATATATCGTGAATTGTAAACTGAAATACTTTAAGTAATTGAAAGAATGTTTAGTAAATGTGTATGTAATTTGAAATGAATAGATAGATAAGATAGCACAAAACTATAAACAATGAACTGGATAATAATAATCCAAATAATGATTAGACCAGTGCCTTATTCTACCATGGGCAATAGAGTCAAGATCATTCCAATCTTATGTTCAACCTCAGAGACAGTTTTACAAGAAAACTTATCACTTCAAAGGTGTTAT
>MU224256.1:2383916-2427415 GCA_018584345.1 Thuja plicata | reverse complement strand
CCTTGGAGTTTTCTCATGTTCTTCATGAGTATTTACTTTTCAAGAGAGGGTTGAGTGTTTGATATCCTGTATCAAGTATTCAATTCCTATATGTTATGTAGTGGTACAAAACTGACATCAACAGTAGTCACCAGTGACGACAGCAATTGAAATCTCATGGTGCGATGATATTCAAATCCCCTTAGTTATAAATCAATTATAATTACCAGTTATCATAAGAATGCAGATGTAATATGGAGAGTTGTGAATTAAGTTAATAAACCAATCTGTGAAGGGACATTACTCTTCAGCCTTAGGATATATTATGAGATTCAATCTCATTTCAGGAACCACCGATCAGGGAGGAATACATTTTATAGAATAATAGAAAAGGATAATAGAAAATTATAAGAAATAAATCATTTACTGTGTTGTAAGCACAGTGTGACAGCAGTAAGGCTGGAAGTATTTGAGTTAATATTTACTCATAGAATGTTATGAATATATGCTATGATAAGGGCCATCTTATGGCCATATATATATAAAATAAATAAATAAACAAATAAATAAATAAATATATATATATATATATATATATAGAATCAGAAATATATATTATATGGTGTATTTATTAATAATAAGAGATCATATATATATAAACATGTTAATAATGTAATCACAATTATACATTTATATATATATATATATATATATATAAGGAATAAAGAGTCTTTATATAGTCTATTATATACATTATATGTTAATAAGGATGAAATTAGAATCATCTATATATAATGTATATATCTATGTTTCAAAGATCTAATATTTACATCTGTAATATATATAGTCATTAGTATTAATAGAGTCATAATCATATATGTCCATGTTTAGATTCGTTACTATTTAGTACCTGAAGATGAAGTGTTACCAAGGCGGGGCTTGTATAAATCCAAGTAATGGATCTTTGTCCCAAGATAGGGTTGGGATCAACGACCCCGAGCGCCTTGAGGGCGTCGTACCAAGAAAGGCTTAAGGGCGTGATCTGTAAACTTTGAGGGAATCCATTGCAAGTTGGTATCTAGGCAACTTGGATGACACCTACACCTTCCATCATTAAGCCAAATAGTAATATGATTGGATATACGGGAATTAATGTTACTTCCTATTTATGAATATTTTATTGTGTTCTTAGGACACACAATGTAGAATTTGAGTTGAAACTAAGTCTAAACCATGAGAGAAACAAGACCATCCAATTGACTTTTCTCGATGAATTCTATCTCTTGAAAGTAAACTGATTTCAAATCTTCCTTCAACTCTTCCAAGTTTAGCTCGCTAGAAACATCAATATCTTGACCTAATAGCTCCTTTATTGATATGAGGATCTTTGAATTATGTCGAGGATAGGCCCTTCGATCCCAAAACAATCCTCTTGTGCATGATTAAATGTGGATTTTCTCATGGATAAGGAATGATACCAATGATCGAAGTCATATGCACTTTTTCAATTACTTCCTCTCAAGCAAGTGTTGATGTAGGAACCTTCCTTAATGCTTTGACGCGAGGAATCATCTTTTCTTGGACCGATTAAATTTCTTTCCACATTTCTTCCAAACACTAGACCTTGTTCATGAGCAGCATAGCCCTTTCATGAGCTCGAACTAACTTGGTAAGGAAAATCCCCTGCTTGCCTTAGAGTATCTTCAATCCATTTCTTTACTTCTTGATGTGTGTTCTTCATTGCCTCTAGGGTGTCAAAGGATTCTTGAGGAATAGGGATAGGTGGAGCTCTGTTGGACTAATAAGCCTTTGTATGTATTCCTTCAATCTTTTATTCTCCAACTCTAACATCTCCTTCTTTTCTTCAATTGCACCAGCAGTATCTTTCAGCTCTTAGAATTCTTGCCTCTTTGTCGATGGTCCATGATCAAATGTTGCAATCTGATAATCCACAGGAGTGATCTCTTCTCTAGTTTTATCAACCATTGAGACAGCCACATGTAGGGTGCAAACTCCTAAACAATCTCTAGTATTTTGAGTGAATTTCTTAGCTTGCTTTGGTTCTTTTGCCTTACCAATTCGAGCTAGGAATGCTTCAATGTCTTCAATTGACTGTATCTTCTCTACCTTCTTCTTCATGCTATCCTTCAACCAATCAGGGATTGTGGATAACTCCATTCCATTTTTAAGCTAAGTATTATCATTTATTCCTCTCAATGCTGAAATGATCTCTTCATCAATCTCTTGTTCATTGGGACTGGAATTTCCCACTCTCTCAAATCAACCTCAAGCTGGATAGTAGGGGGCACTGGTTGTTCTTCTTCCACCTCACACTGCATTGATTGTGATGATGAAGACTCCTCTTGGGTTAATATTTCAATATCATTGTCTTGACCTGATTCATCCTCCTGATCTTGCATATCAATTTCCCTAATAGACGAGGAACTTGTGGTAGATTGAGCTGTAGTAGACTTGTGCTTCTTAGGCCTAGATTCTGCACTAGTAACCTCCTTGCCCTTTGCTTGTGATCCTGCAGCTATTTCTTCTCTTTTTCTTGAAGCCCGACCTTCTTCACTGATGTTCAATCTGCAATTGCTTATTGTCCTTTTATCTCCCTTGCAAGAAGACTCTTCAATTTGCATCTTCCCATAAGTCAAGGTCGCACCCTGTTTCCTCAATTTATTATTTTTCTTGTCCATCCAATTTCTTGGTCTATCCAACACTTTTCTCATCAAAATATTCAACTTTGTTAGCTCCTTAACTTGTGACCAATCAGGTGATGGAATTGACTTGTCCTTCTCTTGCTCAAATTGAGGGTGTATGTGATTTCCATTGTCCCTCACTTGATCAGGAATGGAGAAGATGCTACATTTCCTCTTGAAGTCCATGAACATTCTAGACCACATCCTTTTCCTTACTCCATATTCATCTGTCAAATTTGCCCAATAGTCTTCTTAGTCAACCTTGTGTTTGTACTTCTTTCCCAGATGTGAGGATCTTGTGAAATGGATCAAAATTATCCCTAGCCTTGTATACTCCAAGCTGGTAGAATTGCAACTTAGTGTTAGCTGTCTCTGTTGCTAGTGCGGTGGGACATATTTTCAACATTTTACCAAGTGTGATAGGAAAGGTCATGCTAAGAATACCCCCTGTTCTTAGACTAATTTTTTTCCTCTTCCTTACTGTAATTTTGTCAAACAGTTGGCTAGCCAGCTAATTACTAATTTTCTGAGATTGTTTAAACTTCTGATTTGATTGACATTGCATTACTTGAGAAGGTATAATAAATATTGACAGATCACCAAGTAGATATGACATAAAGTATGTAACAGTCCAGACCCACAATATAGACTAATGTTATTTATCAATGACAAAATGTAAGCTACAGCAGCAAGGAACAACTGTACTATTGTCTTAGAAATTTAGCATAAACCATCTCATTTGCAAACTGAAAGCAATATCCCATTCTATAGCAATATGCTGAAATGCAGTAACCAAACCTAGAGCATTATAAGAGCAGATACATACATGGACATCTCTGAATTAAGACTTCAGCAATTACATTAATGTTCTTGCATACCACTTTTCGCTGCTACAGACATAAATGCAGCTTTACATTCACACTAACAGCTGTTATTTGTCCTCCAACGCTAGTCGCAGCTACTTCAAAACTGTCTGAGCTTTGTACAACACTTCCAAATCTCAGTACTGGATTATAACAGCAATGTGAATGACTGTTGGTCGCCTCAATCTGTTTGCAGATTAGGTACTTCTTATTATAGCTGATAGAAACCCCAAACGACACCTCCAATGATGGTTATTGAGTGGTACGACTTTGCTGTGGCAACTCTTAGTTCTGTTCAGCCCCCTATGACAATTCCAGCACTAATCCACGAATTCGACTCTCCTGGTGACTTTCAACACATTCAACAATGGAAGTAGCAAGTAACACAATAATTTGGTTTGCCCTAAGCTCCAGAATCCTTTTGTCTGTATCTTCCAACAGCGAGAAGAATGTTACCATAGAGGGCTTTCGTCCTTCAAGCCCTTGAGAAAACTTCTCTAAATAATCTCAGCAATTTGATATATTTCCCAAGCTTGCTGAAAGAGAGCTCTTCAATCTCTTTTATAACACTTTCTAAGAGCTCATCCACTCACCCTATCAATGTGGGATAAACAAAACCACTTTTTTGCCCTTTACTATTTTTTCGGGATTTTTTGCTTTTTCACCCATGTTTTCTTGCAATTGCTTTCACCCCTATTTTACCGTGATTGCTTTTTTGCCCCTATTTTATCACGATTGTTTTTCCTTGATATTTCCCATACCATTTAACATGCTTTTCCTTCAACTATGTCCCCAAATACTTTATTTTTGTCTCCAATGTATTATAAAATAAAGGGGACCATAGGGAAATAAGCTAATGACAACATCGTGCTATGAACACTAGAAAGGGGACATTACAGTCCGCTCTTCCCAAAAATTGCTTGTCAAGCAATTTCAACTCTGGGATGTTGCAAGATTTGATCACTCTCCCACATAGCATCTTCAACTGGCAGGTTCCTCCACTTAACCAAATATTCCTTAATTGTCCTCCTCTAGAGTGCCCTCTCCCTAGAATCAATGATCGCCTGGGGAATCAATATCAATTTCCCCTCTTCATCTAGGGGTGACAATTCTGCTGATGGAACTACATGATGACCTAAAGCCTTTTTAAGCCTGAAGACATGAAATTCCTTAATGCACTTTACTCCCTCTGCACTGATAATATGATCGAGGTACAACAACTCTGTCATCCCCAAAGCACACTTGGATTCCTTTGCATATAAGGAAGCCCTATCCAAGATATCCAATACTGTATCCAAATGAGCAAGATGATCATCCCACGTCTTACTATACACCAAAATATCATCGAAGAAGACCAAAACAAATCTCCTCAACTGGCTGTGGAAGACCCCGTTCATAGTGGACTGAAAAGTAGCTAGAGCATTAGTCAACCCAAAAGGCATGACTAAAAACTCAAAGTGTCCACAATGGCATCTGAAGGGTGTCTTCTCTATGTCTTCCTCCTCAACTCTGATATGATGATATTTAGACCTCAAATCAATCTTAGAGAAGAAAGCTGCACTATGCAACTCGTCTATCAGCTCATCAATGTGTGGGATAGGATACCTGTTTTTAATTGTCCTCCCGTTTAACATCCGGTAATCAATGCACATTCTGAGTGTAGCATCTTTTTTCTTCACCAAAACAACTGATGAAGCAAAAGGAGACTTACTCGGCCTAATGTGTCCCATAGATAACAGCTCCTGAATTGTTTTCTCAATTTCATCTTTCAGGCGCTTAAGGTGCCGGTAAGGAGTAATCATGATGGGCTTAGTGCCCTCCTCTAACTCAATAATGTGCTTAATGCCTTTGTCAGGTGGCCTGCCATGTGGTAAATCACTAAACGCTTAAGAATGTTTAGTTCTAAGCTCCTGTATGTTAGGGCGATAAGCTGATTTACCTGTCTCATCTAATGTAGGTAGTAATCTACACTCTGCTGCCCACTCAACTGCATCATGACCAATGAGACGCTGCATACGTCTGAGTGAGATAATCCTCAAATTCTCCTATCTGATTGCCTTAAGAATATGTTTCTTTCCATTAATTTCAAATTTTATTTCCATGTCCTTAAGGCTGAGATAAAATGCCTCAATAGAATGTAACCAGCTCATGCCCAAAACCAAATCAGTACCTCCCATGTCAACAACATAAAAATCAGTCTTAAAGTCATAATTATTAAACTTCATGGGAAGATCCAGAATCATCCTGTCACACTTAAGTGTGCAACCATCAGCTATCTTAACTCTAATGCCTTCAAATTCTTCTGTCTGTATGCCTCTCCTTGAAACCAATCGTGAATCTATAAAATTATGGGTGGCACCTGTATCCAACAATGCAATGACACGCTGCCTTGCTAAGAGGCCCCACATCCTAAAAGATCCCTCTTTCTTCATGCTAGAGGGGTATACTACCTTAAGGTTGGAATCCTCATCAACCTTTTCATCATTAACTGCTTCTTCATAGCTCTCTTCCTCATGACCAGCTTGCTGTCCCTCAAAATCAGAACTATGTTCATCCTCATAATACCACTTCATAAGCCTATTTCTACCCTTAGGCTTCAATGGACACTCATGTTTCTCATCATATGGGCCCCTGCAGTAAAAACATAATCTCTTTCTCCTTAAATCCTTAAGTGTTTCTTGATCTAAGGGCTCTATCATAGGTTTCTTGAAATTTGATCCTTCTATTCGTTTTGGAGCAGCCTTGTTGTCATATGTGGAATTAGATGGTTTAGGAGGGACCCTAGTACGTGGGGCTGAAAATTCAAGTCTCTTGCTTTCTTCATGGTTGTTTGCAAAGATGACGGCTCAAAAGACTTAACCCAACCCTTGAGAGGATCAACTAACCCCTCTACAAACAACATCACCCGGCTCCTCTTTGAAATATCATATACCATCATTGAAATCCGCTGAAACTCACTGATAAAGGCCTTCGAATTGCCATTATGTTTGAGTTGTGCCAACTCATAGAAATAGGACACTGGGTCCTTCCTATCAAACCTCTCTACCAGTCCATCCACAAACTCCTGGTATCAAACAATCTGATCATGATGTAAAGAGACTAACCCATGGCACTGCCAGTCATGCGCTATGCCATCCAAATGCAACACAACAAACCGGATAGCGTCCTCTTCAGACATAGGACACAAATATAGATAAGTGTCAAGCTTGTGAATCCAAGCTCTAGCTGTCATTTTGCTGCTCCCATCAAAATGAGTTAAAGTTAATTTGCTGGCTGCTTGTTTTAAATCATGGTTTACATGCCTTTGCCTTCCATCTGTTCTACCTTTAGAACGCTCCCTCTTTTGGCTCATGGACCTGTCAAAATTCAAATGTTGCTTTACTTCATGTGCTAAAACATCCCACTCAGCATGTAGAGCCAACACATCATCAGTAAGTGATACCTCCTCCTCGGTACTACCTGCATCTATCTCTGGCCTCGAGAAAGTAGGACGTAGAGGCCTGTCCTGCGTGCGTGTCAAATCAGCTCTAGACTTGTGTGAGCTAACTGAGACGCTCCTAGTATTTCTATCCCTGCCATGATCTGTAGGCAAAGAAATACGCTGAAGAGTGTCAGATAAATTCTGCAAGACAGTTGCCATCTGATGTTGGCTAGCAGCCAACTCCTGCTGGCTATGTGCAATATCCTTGAATATTGCTCTAACCTATCTGTCCTCGTCATTACCTGCAATACCTGGAAATCTTTCTCCCATATTTCCTTGTTCCTGTTCACCAGGTGGAGAATTTCTTCCCCTGCGAGTATAATGATATCCTGGAATAAATCTCTCTCCCTGCATTTATAAAACCCAATTCCCTGCAGGTTGGCAGGAAACCGCTCTGATACCACTGTAAAGAGCTAGATTGACTCTGTCACTAAAATTCAACTGCAATAATCTCTTTTGTTCTGGTTTTGATTCTTTTTTTGAAATTTTCAACATATAGTTTTTTTTGGTATTTTCGAATTAATGCAAATGCAAATTCACTTGACAAATTAATTTAAATAGCTACGGCTAAACAAATATCATGCCCAAATCCCAATGAAGATTTTGATTGAATTTGTAATCATACTAACCCAAATTGGAATGAACACAACCTAGCCGTACAAGCAAAATATATGTGTTGAACCTGTTATTACTCCCACGCCCAAGAGACACTGGTCGTGGCTGATAAGAATGGTGGCGGTTGTTGGGAAGGATGTCCACATTCTGCAAGGACCAAAACCAATTACTTGCAATGGCGTTTAAAGACTCGAGCTCTTCTTTCCTCCTAAGGTGTCAATCTTCTTCAAAAGCGTGTCCTCCACAAATCTTCAATACAATCTGAATCATTTACACAATTCACAGGCACAAGAGCCTACTCAAAGCACAATGCATGGAATAATTTTCAATTCTTCAGCAACTCCAAACCCTTGTCTCGAATGCACACAATTTCTTCATAAGTTATCAAATGATCATAAGGCGTGAAATGAATAATTCGCAATTCCCATATAATGAAACATGTCTTTTTGAGGAAGGCTTGATTTCTTCCAGCTTCATCAATACTCCTCGCATAACTTAAAAACTCCCTCCTTCAAACTTTGGAAGTTTGAATATTTAAATAATAACATTCAATTATAATGCTTCCTTCAATTATAATGTCCAAACATACATTAAATAAAACATCATTAATATTTTAATGAGTTGACTTTAATATAAGCTCCAACATCGTAATTAATTAAGTCAAACTTAATTAATCAATTATAACCAATTCGAAGCCAAATCCACTGCACTGCACTGTCAAACCAATTGCTTGGACACCTTGCCATAAATGGAAATTGAGAGAAATAGACTTACTATAAATAGTAAGTTCTCATCCAGAGACCCCCAAATCAAGCCATTAGCCCATGAGTGTCGCAGTGATGGGCTAACACTGGCTTGTCCCAGACGCCTGCTAAAACGGGGACATCACATCTAGCGCTTAATTTGGATTTTTTTGATAATCCATTTGATGATGAACACTTTCATGATTCATGAACATTGAATCATGTTTCAAACTTTAATGAACTATATTTTGAATTTTCATTTTGTAATTCAGTAATTCAATGTGATGATTTTCTTTAGAATCATGATCATAAATCAATGATCAAGTATTTAAATTTTTGTTTATCTTTGACATTTGGCATTGATCAATGATCAAACACCATAGGTTCATACTTGAAATGATTTAGTTTTACAATTATGGATATTTCTCTTATTTTTTTTTTGTATATATATATATATATATATATATATATATATATAGACACACACACACACACACACAAATCATAATGGAAAAAAAATTCACGAACCTACAAACCGGATTTTCGAACCTGAACCCGTCTTTGAACCCGAACCGGTAACTTGGGAATTTTCCCAAGAGAGATGTGGAGTCCACCATGTCCTTGGGAATTTTCTTCCACTACCATTTCATCATCACTTTGTTTCAAACTCCCTCATGCCAATCAACATCTTCAATTTGGCTTCAAAGACAAATTTCATGCCTAAACTAATCTGATCTGCGCTTGGTGAGGTCTGATTTCTTCATGTTATCATGCATTTTCAATGTGATTTTTACTTTTTTACGTGGAATTCGATTCTCAATTATGCCAAATCACCTCCTATCATTTTGAGACATCTCCATTAGGGAGAATTTTGAGGTTGAGTTGGGATTTTTTGATTGAGGGGGCGGAAATCAGGGTCTTGCTGGGAATTTTCCCAAGAGACAGGTGGATTCCACCACCTCACTGGGAATTTTCCCAAGAGAGGTGGATTCCACCACTTGACTGGGAATTTTCCCAAGAGATAGGTCCACCACCTTACTGTGAGTTTTCCATTATCTTGCCCCCAACACTTAATCTTACTCCAAGAACATCTTAGATAGAGCCTCGCTGCCAGTCAGACGTCCATAGCCCCGACGAGGTTATCGCTATAATTCCCACAGAGATTGCTCTACTTTCAGTAAATTTCTCTTTTAATAATACCTGTAGGTCCGCATGCCCTAAGCCAATTATTTTGATATTTACTTTTTTTTTTCATTTTATTTACTTTTGATTTTTCTTTTCTTTTCTCTTTTGATACTACTTTTCATTTCATGTTTTCCATTTTGGCTCATAAGCAGTGAAGCTCATGAAGGGCTTGGGAAATTTCAGTGGCGCTAAAGTAAGATGTTAGATTTTTCACCTGCCATGACTACCCCTAAGAAACTTCAATGACTCGAAACAATTAATTGTATTGAAAAGATATAGTAATTACAAAACTTAGATGTTAAGACATAATAAACGATTAAACTTCCAAGTTGAGGACACATTCTAACCAACTGATAAAGTCGGAAAAGAACAACCTAATATTCTAAAGCACTTCACAAATAGTTATCCAGGAAATGGGCCAAACATAACAAGTATAGGTGCTATAGTGTGCTTAAGATGCACTGCGTTTCTTACAAAATGGGAACCCTCTGAAGCAAATCAAAACTAAAAGGAAATCTACTATAACAAAATTTCGAATGGGCAAGACTCAAAAGACTCAAATATATACAACTCCTAGCTCGATTTCTCAGGATGTGAAAGACTAACATGGCATTGGTCATGGTTTGAAGTATTGCAAATTTGTCTTTAAACTCAGAAACATGTTTTTTCAAAATGCATATTTCAAACTCAAGCAAAACTTCAGGAAAGATTAGCAATCGAGGCAATTCATCGGGGCCATGATTAATCCATAAACATGTTGTCTTTCCTAGAACTCCATAATCAAATTCATAACCTTAAAAATCAAGAGTAAGGAAAGAGACAACTTGGTGTTTTTTCGTTCTCGGGCAAGAATTCTTGTGTGTCATCAACTGCTTCATCAAGAGGTCGAACTTGATGAAATATCACCCCATTTGCATCCGAAACATGCAAACCGTCTTCACATTCCACATTGGGCTTACTGTGACATGGATTGGATTCAATTGGAAATTTGGAAATATGGAACATTCCACTCACTATTTCTTCTTGTAGCGTTAGTGATGGGCATATCACCAACTTGAATTGCTCTTCATATTCTGCCTTTGTCATGGAAATTTGCTCATAACGTAGTGTTTCTTCTTGTGCAATTTCTTCTAAAAGCTCTTCTTGGATCTTGAGTAGTAAATCTAGCACCAATTCAAATTGGTAGTCCAATTCTGCTTGCATTGTGGTGGCTTGTCCATAATCTAATATTCCATCTTGTTCCAAGACACTTAATAGTTCCTGCTTCTTAACAATACGTGAATGCACTTGTTTGTCAAGGATTTCTCCTTTTGGATACTCCTATTGTTGAATATGACTTGTCATTTCTTGAAGGTTGTCTATGGCTTCTTTGATCTTGAATCCAATAGCTTCCCTTTCAAGTGTAATGTAGGAACAATCAACATCGACTTGAATGCTTGATCCAATTGTACTTTCTTCACAACTTGATGACATGGCAATGCTTTGTTCCTTTGATTTAGGAGTAAGATGCTCGTTCCAGATGTATTTCCTTGGTAATTTTGATTATCCAAACTGACATCTAACTTGATTGATGGCCTCTCCACATATTGGACACGCAAATTTTGAGTGAGGTGCATTGTGAATTCGACACTAGCAGGGAAGCAACAAACCTTTGATTTGTATATTACCCATCTCAATTTGATTCTGAATCCTCAACTTGAATCTTGAGAAAAGATCATTTCCATTGTAATTATTGGGCCTTATGCACAATTCCGGCTTTGGAACATCCCAAAAGATCTCCCTTGTAACTCTTGCTCTATCCTTGACAAGAAGGTCAAGCAATTCATCTCCTCATGCTTGGTAGTCACATGAATCCGACACCTCCTTGGTATGGCAAACTGAGACAAATTCCTGGGGTGCAATTGTGTGTTCAAATCCTTGTGAATCTGAACAATATCCACTAGGAGATTGTTTTGATCAAGAAATCTTTCTTTTTGGATTTTCTGTTTTCTGATTTTTTTTTGAATTTTGGATTTTTATCTTTTTTTTTTTTTTGATTTTTTGACATATGAGAGATCTAACATATCCTTGATTTAACACTTGAAAGTTCATATTGGTTACAACCGACTGAATATCTTCACTTGATGGTTCTATTTTCTGATTGTGAAATTAACAATTTGATGTTCAGCTCTCCTTCTAGCGCCAATTTTGTTGATGGGTGTTTTGTGACCACACCAACACAGAATAAAATACCAAGGTATGATCTTTTGCAATCTTAGCATACATGGGATTTTGCTCAAGAGAGGATAAGATACCTTGGTATTTTATAAGTTACTAAAAAATTTTGAAATTTTTATATCTGTTAGATTTTCTTCAAGCTTTCTCTCACTTATGCTCTTGCTCAAATTCTTTATAGAGCCAATAATAGGGCCTTTAAGCTTGGGACCAACTTTAGTATTCAAATTAAAAGGTCCTCCACATGTTAGTGAGGTTTTCCGTCTTCAGATATATTATGCCTATTTATGTTTTCTCTTTTGATCTCATCTAAAACAATCTCTTGAGTTCCCATGGTTGGTCTAGAGGGAGGGGGACAACTAGGCATAATCACATAGGGACAGTCCTTAAGGGGAACATGTCCAACATAATTATTAATATTATCCAACTTATTGGTTCTAGTTTTGTTTAGCAAAGAAGTTCCTTTATCAGCATTGGGGCAGATTTTAGCAAGCTCTTGAGGAAGAAATTGGCTGTCACTCCCAGTTGGAGAAACTACTTGGCTGACACAAAGGTTGCCATTATTAAAAGTTTTATCTTCCACATAAATAGGGCTCTCTAAAAGTGGGTCCTTACCAATATCTACAGTGTTAAGAACTATTTTCTCATTTTTTTGGTTAACATTGGGACTTGTTGAATACTTTTTGATAATAGGGGAATTCCTTGAAAGGTGCCCTTTTTGTTTTACAAAGGAAGCGATCATTCAAGCCCCAGAGGATTTCTAATCCACATTTTAGGGTTCTATCTCCAATATCAATTTCAATCATTTCAGGAAAGCAATTCTTGGTGCTAGCGAGACTAGGATTCTCGCATCCATATGCCACAAAATGGGTTTTGTTTGTTCAATTCTCATAACTTTGCTAATTTGAGAGAGTAATTGAGGCAAAAAATTACAAAGTTGAGGGGGCACAATTTTTACTGTTACTAATCTCGGGTACGGGAAAGCCTATCACCTCCTTGCAAATACAGGTAAAGGCCCAAAATACAAAATTGTCAATGGTCCAATATTGTTTATATAGGAATTTTTCTTGAATAGCATGCTCGTTAAAAAATATCAGAAATATACCTTTTTGTAGCATATGACAAAGAAAATTAAAACTCTAGTTTTTTGTGTCATACATTATTAAACCATTTATCAAGATATTTCCTTGCAGGTCTTTTATCTTTATCAACAACCAGAAATATTGCAATGTTTTTAATCCATTATCCTCATTGTCGATGGCATGCGCCATTCCAGTATTTCGTGAAATAACTAATTTTCTAGGGCAGGTAGGGGAGTGATCAAGAAATCTTTCTTTTTGGATTTTCTGTTTTCTGATTTTTTTTGAATTTTGGATTTTTATCTTTTTTTTTTTGATTTTTTGACATATGAGAGATCTAACATATCCTTGATTTAACACTTGAAAGCTCATATTGGTTACAACCGACTGAATATCTTCACTTGATGGTTCTATTTTCTGATTGTGAAATTAACAATTTGATGTTCAACTCTCCTTCTAGCGCCAATTTTGTTGATGGGTGTTTTGTGACCACACCAACACAGAATAAAATACCAAGGTATGATCTTTTGCAATCTTAGCATACATGGGATTTTGCTCAAGAGAGGATAAGATACCTTGGTATTTTATAAGTTACTAAAATCTTTTGCAATTTTTATATCTGTTAGATTTTCTTCAAGCTTTCTCTCACTTATGCTCTTGCTCAAATTCTTTATAGAGCCAATAATAGGGCCTTTAAGCTTGGGATCAACTTTAGTATTCAAATTAAAAGGTCTCCACATGTTAGTGAGGTTTTCCATCTTCAGATATATTATGCCTATTTATGTTTTCTCTTTTGATCTCATCTAAAACAATCTCCTGAGTTCCCATGGTTGGTCTAGAGGGAGGGGGACAACTAGGCATAATCACATAGGGGCAGTCCTTAAGGGGAACATGTCCAACATAATTATTAATATTATCCAACTTATTGGTTCTAGTTTTGTTTAGCGAAGAAGAAACATTTCCTTTATCAGCATTGGGGCAGATTTTAGCAAGCTCTTGAGGAAGAAATTGGCTGTCACTCCTAGTTGGAGAAACTACTTGGCCGACACAAAGGTTGCCATTATTAAAAGTTTTATCTTCCACATAAATAGGGCTCTCTAAAAGCGGGTCCTTACCAATATCTACAACGTTAAGAACTATTTTCTCATTTTTTTGGTTAACATTGGGACTTGTTGAATACTTTTTGATAATAGGGAAATTCCTTGAAAGGTGCCCTTTTTGTTTTACAAAGGAAGCGATCATTCAAGCCCCAGAGGATTTCTAATCCACATTTTAGGGTTCTATCTCCAATATCAATTTCAATCATTTCAGGGATAGCAATTCTTGGTGCTAGCGAGACTAGGATTCTCGCATCCATATGCCACAAAATGGGTTTTGTTTGCTCAATTCTCATAACTTTGCTAATTGAGAGTAATTGAGGCAAAAAATTCCAAAGTTGAGGGGGCACATTTTTTACTGTTACTGGTCTCGGGTACGGGAAAGCCTATCACCTTGCAAATACAGGTAAAGGCCCAAAATACAAAAATGTCAATGGTCCAATATTGTTTATATAGGATTTTTTCTTGAATAGCATGCTCTTTAAAAAATATCAGAAATATACCTTTTTGTAGCATATGACAAAGAAAATCAAAACCCTAGTTTTTTGTGCCATACATTATTAAACCATTTATCAAGATATTTCCTTGCAGGTCTTTTATCTTTATCAACAACAACCAGAAATATTGCAATGTTTTTTAATCTATTTTCCTCATTGTCGATGGCATGCGCTATTCCAGTATTTCGTGAAATAACTAATTTTCTAGGGCAGGTAGGGGAGTGCTTACCCTCTTCTCCCTCATTCGGATTCTTGTAGATGACTCCATTAACTTTCACAAAATGAGCCTTTGTTGGCACTTCTACAAAAGGTCTAGAAGAATGTCACAAAAGGTTTCTTCATCTTTGCGGGCACTGTTAGCATTTGATTTTCCATTATCATTTGGGGGTTTGCCTTCTAATTTTTCTCCCCCTTCCATTATTCTAGGGAATGAACATGGTAAAAGAATTAAATGCAAACTCCTAGATGAAACCAAAGCCATGGGGGGAAAGCACAACGTAAAGCAACAAAAAGTACATTATATGAAGGAATCAAGCAAAACCAAATGAGATTGATGATTTTAATGCACAGTGCTAGGAAAGTACTAACAAGGGAGAGAAAACCTGTACACCCCACGCATGGGGGTACTTAGTTGTCTCAATCCCTAAAACTGCCTTCATTTATTTGCCATTGTTCTTGCTTGCTTCTACGAATCACACGCCTTCCTTCCTGACAAATGTTTGCCATTGTTTCTTCTCTTTGTTCATCAAAACCATTTTTGTTAATATAACTGACATATTTTGTTGAAGTTTGCAACACAAGCATCGAAGGATCAAACAACAAACGAAAACGCCTTCCACAAGTAAGGGTAACAAGAAAGAATTGCTAAATTCCTCAAAAGCAAAAGGATTAGAATATGAAAGATTACATGATTGCAAGATTGCAAGATGAATTACATTGAAGAGATCAATCACTTTTATAGACAACAATAACCCTAAAAATATGCAAAAGCTAACTCAAACTAAAAATGGCAAACTAGAGCTAGATATGCAAACTAGAAGTGCATAATATGCACAATATGCAAACTAAAGCCCTAGTAGATTGAACTATCTTAAATTTAGGCTTAACTAAATAAACTTAAGCTAGAGCATGGATGTGCAAACATGTACTCAATTATGCATAATAATATGCATGAGAATATTCTTGAGCATGTGCACAATTCATTAATGCAACATATGCAAATATTTCTAATGCAACTAATATGCATTCTCTAACACCCCCCTTAAGTGGAACTTAGGGAGTCAAACAAACTCTAAGCATGAAATACATGAATGAGTCTTGACAATAGAAAGCCTGTTTATGTACCCATGTACAATGAAATCCTGTCAAAATGGAGAAAAGGAGAAAAACCATGTGGGAAAAAACCCCTCTCCAAAAAATGAGAGATGCAATTACATGAAGTGCAAAACAACTTCCTCTAAGACAAGAAAAGTGTGGACACATGGCGAATGATAACTGTCACAGTGTTGAATGAAGAACCTCCTCTGAAACCAATATGATTATCATGATCAATCTGTATGAGTGCCCCCAATGACACTACTGAAACAATGAGTAGATGACAAACAAAGGCAAACCATCTGTTAGTTTAAGATGCAAAAAACAACAATCTACATGAGTGCCCCCAACTACACTACTCGAACAATGAACAAATGACAAACAAAGGCAAGACATTTGTCAGCTGAAAATACAGATGGCACATGAATTTGTATGAGTGACCCCAATGACACTACTCAACCATGCATGAACAAATTGCTAGTAAAAAATATAGATGCCAATAGTCTAAAGAACTGATCAACTGCAGAACCAAGGAAGCATTAGCACAAATAGTAGAAACCCTCCATAATACTGACAAGGGAGAGGCATGACAGGTCCACTAAAACTTTGTTTCATTAAGGAGAAGATGAAGGCAAGGCGCATGTAGAAAGAGCATGACCTTTGCTTGTCTGTGATGAAGACAACTGAGGGGCTGAAATGTGATACTGCTGCATGGCCTCTTTTAAAGTCTCTAGTCTTGTCCAACATCTGTTGATAGGATGTCCCAACTTGCCACAAAAATTGCAAGGTTTATTTGACTTCTTCTTTGTCTTGGAGGAAGACTCACCAGATTGAGAAGAAGGATAAGGAGTGGGATCCCCCATACTAAATAATTGCAAGAGAACCCCCTCACAACAAGAAAGCGCAAACCCTCCTGCTGCTGGATAGTCACTTGATGAAAAATTTGCAAAATAGGGCCCGAGATCTGTGTAGAGAATTTCGAGAGCTTTCCAAGGATGTGTGGAAGTAAAAAAACGGAGTCTGTTTGCTCAAGTTATGGTCCCATAAGTGTTAGGGTTTAGGCAGATATGAGCAGTAAACAATATTAAGATAATGTAGAAATAGAGAAGACAAAAAAAACAAATAACACAGATTTAACGTGGTTCACCCAATATGGGCTACATCCACCAGAGAAACAACCGTCCACTAATTTTATTATTCAGCGAAGAGCAAATTATATATATATTCTCTGGAATATGCCCGCTTCTGGAATATTTTATATGTTGGAGAAAATGCCTTCGCTGGAATATGCCCGCTGCTGGAATATTCTCTTTATCCCCCCGAATATTTTGCAGTCTGCTTAATTTAGAGGCCGCTGCTAATTTAGTGGAGGTATCAAAATATAGTGGAGCTGCTAAATATAGAGGGCCACTGACATCAGCACCCCTGCATCACCTGCTGCATGCGCAGGTCTCAAAAAAGTGGGGCTACAAAAATCATTGTAAAAAATTTTCATAAATTTTTTATTTTGTAATAAAAAAAGCTTAATGAACTTTTTTCTAAAAACTTGTTTTGCAGATTTTTTTTTAATGTAGTTTATGAGTTTTTTTTTTATAATAAAATTTTTTTATGCTGCACATTTTTTGACAGCGCTGACCTGTGCATGCTGTTTTTAGTGCTGTACAATTTCTCGTGATACGTGCCACCTCCAAAAAAATGTCCAAAATTTGAGGTTGACAGAAATTGACAAATTGATTGTCGATTTCTAGGCTTTTGGCCCTTTTGAGTGTGATGGTGACCTCCAATTTGCTCCATGATGCCCAAATTTTTTGCTGACCCCCGGGTTTGTCTCGTTTTGCATGCTTTTAGCCAAATTGACCCAAAAATTCAACTTCTGAGATTTTGACGAAATGATTATCGATCTTAGCGTTTTGGCATGCTGCGAACATGATGATGATGTCGGTTTTAGATCAAAGTGCACAAAAATATGTGCATGCGTCAAAAAACGTGCCCATAGAAAAGACCACCAAAACCCTCAACTGTTCGAAATTTGATGAAACAACTGTCGATCTAGGGGTTTTGGGCCGCTGCAAACACAATCGTGAGGTCTGTGAAGCTCCAAAAAATAGGCAGAAAATACCCAAATCCAAATTCACACAAAAAGGCAAACTTGGATACCTTGCAACGCTCTTGAGAAAAGAAACCCTCAAATGTTGAGAAGGGGTTTGCTGAATCCATTCTTTGATAACATGTTGAAGTTTGCAACACAAGCACCAAAGGATCAAACAACAAAGAAAAATACCTTCCACAAGCAAGGATAGTAAGAAAGAATTGCTATATTCTTCAGAAACCAAAAAAATTACAATATGCAAGATTACATGATTGCAGGATAAATTACAATGAAGAGATCAATTGCTTTTATAGAAAGAAATAACCCTAAAAATATGCAAAAGCTAACTCAAATTAAAAATATCAAACTAGAGCTAGATATGCAAACTAGAAGTGCATGATATGCACATATGCAAATTAGAGCCCAACTAGACTGGATTGTCTTAAATCTAGGCTCAACTAAGTGAACTTAAGCTAGAGCATGAATGTGCAAACATGAGTTTAATTATGCATAATAATATGCATGAGAATATTCTTGAGCATTTGCACAATTAATTAATGCAACAACATATGCAAATATTTCTAATGTAACTAATATGCATGCTCTAACAGACTTGTCCAAGCCAAATATTTTCCTTAGCTTTCCGTGTCTTTGAAAGTCGAGCGTTCCGAAAATCCCTTGCCGATGAAGGGAAACCTCAATTCTTTCTGCATGATGTAAACCCTTGTTTATTTTTCCTCCAATAACATTTTATGTTGTTGTATGTGTTTTCTATTGCTAAAAACGACAGATGTTGGCTTTAAATAATTATGAATACGCCCTTGCATATTGCTCCAATTCAGAACAACGGCTAGAGTATTTATCTTCGCTTTTGGTATATTTAGTTGTATTTTTTAACTTAATTTTTTTTCCAGTTAGAAATTGGTCAATATCTAGGTGGATGGTGTCCTTTTAAATCCAGGCATGGTGTAGTTTTTTATTTCTTTCTTGTTATAGGAAACTTCTTCCCATCAAATTACAACTAGCCCTGATTGTAAATCTTTGAGCAGGAAATGGTGTATCCAAATGTTCAGATTAATTTCGTCCAAAACCACATATTTGTTCAAGTTCTATGTAGAAAATTATGACCTTTACCCTGGAGTACTTATCTTCAAAAAATACCAGCCCCTGCTTTCCAATCTTTGTGCAGGAAATGGTGTACTTATTTTGAAAGTCTTAGCTTAGAATTTTCGCAGAGCCACTTTGTTTCTCACCTTCTATACAGTATTTATATTTAAGATGCAATTAACTATACTCCTCAAGATTTTTATTTTTTATTTTTTAATCAGTTGCTGAAAGTAAGGCAATAAATTAGTATTTAGTTATAAGAAACAGTAAAAATGGTTTTGATTGGAGTGTTATAAAATTGAGGTCATGTGTTACATACTAACTATATAGATAGCTAAAAGAAAATAATACTTAGAAGGCCAACCTGCTATGTTGCAGGCATTCAAAGGTCCATTAATGCCACTTCTCAAAAACAAATGTTAACATTTTGGTTTCATGTATAAGAATTATGTGCATGGAATTTAATGTCTGCTTTCTTAGATCATTCCTTAATATTTTCAGGTTGACTTGATATCGGTAGACTTCAGCCAGAAGCTTCCATTTCATTTGAAAAGTTCACTCATTAGAGCTGCAGTGCAGGTTTGTTCATTTGATGCCTAATTTTTTTGGCTGAGTCATGAAGTTCTTGCTTGTTATGTTAGGATCACTTTTTAACTAACCAATCTTAGCATGAAATGTTTCCATAATAATAACCACAAGTATACATGTAAAAGAAAAAGTAGGAGATGAATTTTTAGTCTTAGTGTATATTTCACTGTCTTTGTGCAGCGTGGAGTCTTTTTCGAAGTAATGTATTCTCCTTCCATTTCAAATATACATTCTAGGAGGGAGATGTTTAAACAAGTTCAAGTAAGTATTTTACTTATTGAGTTTTCCTATGTTGATTTATAGCTTAAACAGTAAATTAAAACATAGCCACATAACTTTTTCTCATTGCTTACCTCATTGGAAATACAATTTTGATTGAAGTACATCACGGATAACTGACATTTTGAAGAGACTTTTGTCTCAATTTATTCTGCATCCATTTACAAATTTGGAGCAAATTTATTTGATAGTACTGGATTCATTTGAATGTTTTGTCTACATAGATGTTCAAACTAGCTGGTAAACTCTTATTCAGTGGAAGATCTGTAGCAAAAATAGAGGACCAGTATTAAAGTTCCTTTCCTTATAAGTGCTTATAATAAGAGTTGATAACTTGAAATCATTAATGATAGTATACAACTGAGGATCAGCTCAGTTTTGATATCTTCAATGCCATTTGAAAGAATTGGCCTTAATAAGGAGGTGCACAAAATACTAAGAATTGCAAATTTTTTGTATTACAACCACCTTCCTTCAACGTGGCAGATAGTCCATATTGGGAGTATTTGGCAATGACATTGATAGTTGTAGGAAAAGGGTGCAAGTTGCCCTCTCTAAGGGAGTTAAGTGGCAGGTTGCTTGAAGATGTTATTATAGATGCAAAAAAAAATGTGGAAAATCAAAAGTAGTTGTGAATGTTTAGATGCACAACTTTTTTAGATGGGTGGACAAATGGAAGGAACCATACCCTCGTCAAGTTTTTAGTGGCTTCAAATGGTGGATATTTTAGATGGGTAGACAAATCGAAGGAACCACACTGTCGTCAAATTTTAAGGTCGAGTTTTTTGAAGTCATTTGATGCCTTTAACAAAATAAGGAAACACAGAAACTTTGAGCTTCATGTTGGAGTAGTTTGTTTTAGAGGCCAAATAAAATGTTGTGCAAATTTTTACTTACGATGCAGCAACATGAATGGCATTTTGGAGAATGTTTGAAGAGAGGCACATATCTCTTTTTTGGACCCATTTCCTTGACCTTCTTTTGGAGGACATAGGCAAAATTGATTTCATTCGGCTAGTTTTAAAGGATACAAGGAGCATCACAAACATATTTATAGTACCCTTGGGCTATCAGCTTGATGAACCACACCCTCATATATTTTTTAGTGGCTTTGCTAATTTTCTTGAAGTCAATTGATACCCTTGACAAAATAAAGAACGCAAAAACTTTTATCTTGATGTTGGACTAGATTGTCTTACAAGTGGGCATAGAAAATGTCATGCAAGTTGTCGTTAACAATGCAGCAGCATACATGGCAGTTGGGAGAATAGTTTAAGAGAGGCATATGTCACTCTTATGGACTCATTGCACAACACATTGCCTTGACCTTGCTTTGGAGGACAGGCAAAATTAATTGGGCTATATTGGGTGTTTAAGGCTTATAAAGGCAAAATCAGTGTATGTTTAGCACCCCAAATGCCTTCTTTTCATGTATTTTCTGTTTGAGTTTCTGGTTTGGTGTGGTGTGAATTTTGCCCTCGGACTTGCTGAGTATTCACATGAGTCAAAAGTCAAAACTTGCCAACAACTCATCCTACAGGCTTGGCTAGTTCAGTGTTTAGAAAAAATTGTGGTAGTTAAACTATGGCATGTGGTACAATATATGAGATGCATTTATCATACTTGTATCAGATGATCTTTTTTTATTTCTAATCTTTATTTGTTGACTGCCAAACATAGTTACAATGTACATGTAATTTTTTTGGTGGTGAACGTATTTTCTAGTACCTATTTTTGTAGCTTACTTGGAACACCAAATGTTTCATATTCTAAGCTACCAAAAGGTACATGTTTAGACAAGTACTGGTTATAGAATTCTAATGAACACAAGAATTTTAAGTTTTTGAATTAGCCTTGTGGCAAACGTTTGCTTCATTTCTCAATTGTTTAATATGTTAGGTTAGTACTTATTGTTTGTTTCCATAAAGGCGACGAGAAATTCAACAAGGGGAACAAATGGTTTGGATTCTTGATATTGTCAATATCTTGAGTGTGTTAGAAGAGGATTAAAATTCAAGATTTTCTCTTTGTTACTTTTGTCGAGATTATGTTACACTTCTAATTTTGAGAAAACACAATTTCATTTCACCATTGACAATTCTGCTGCTAGGTGATAGTGTTGGAGCTTAAACATGGTTGGTTGCCTATGTGATACAATATAGCACATATCAGAAGTTTAGGACACAGCAAAGGGTTGAATCCTTTGTGAATCAATTCAGAGAAAAAGCGCTTGTATGATTCTAAAAAATGATCAGAAGTAGTGAACAGAGAATGGAAAGTTTGTAAACTGTGAGGCATCAAGGGAGCATCTGGTGTATACTATCTGAATCAATCTATTTTGGACACCAATCTTTTGTCTATTGCATTTAAATATACTTTTAACATTTGCTATACAACTTCTAGATAGCTATGAGGTTTGAACATTTGGACAAATCTTACATCACTTGATTACCAGCTGTTTTGCTTTAAAAAATGATTCTTTTCTACTGAATACTGATATGCATGATTGCAACTTATCTTTTAACTGCATACTTAAATCTGATGTCGCTGGCAGATATTGGTAGAGTGGACACATGGACGAAATATAATTGTTTCCAGTGCAGCTCCCAGTGTAAATGAACTGAGAGGGCCTAATGATGTTATGAATATGTCTACACTGTTTGGTTTATCTAAAGAGCATGCGAAGAAAGCTATTTCTATGAATTGCAGGTATAGATATTCTTAAAGAATCTGTCAAAGTGCACTGTAAAAAATATCAGATATACATACTATTTGCAAGTGGTTTTGCATGTTTTAGACTGAAAACATGGGTGAAAAGCAAATGTGCAAGGCCAAATGCTTTTCACTGGAATAAATGTGTTAAGATATTATGTAATGCTATTTGAAAGTTTATTATCTGAAACCATCCTTTTATTTCACATATGAGCAATTATTATTACCTATTGTAAATACTAATATGATACACTGCATCGTAGGTCACTAATTCTTCGTGGATTAACTCGAAAGAACTGTTACAAGATGGCAATTCAAGTCACTAACAATCCACCTGATGGGATTGTTGGTTCAGATAGAGCCTGGTTCAATGCTTTGGAAGTTTGGGATCCTATCTCAAGTGGGGAAGGTGATCTAGTTTTAAAAGAAAATCTGGTTATGAGTGGTCAATTGAACAATGAAAAAGGTGCCTCGTCTAGGGGAAAGAAAAAGCGTCGAGGTTCTAGACAATCAGTTTCTGTATCTTCTAGTCACAACAATAGTGTCCTGTTACATAAAAAAAGTATGCGTATTGATCCAGATACTTCCATTTGTGGCCTTAGGCTAAAGGAAAGCAAACTTACTTTTGAGACAAGCATTAAAGAGAAGAATCCTAGATTAGAACAGGCCAGTGTATTCCAATCTAATAGAGATGCTAATAAATTTAGCTTTTCAGATGCCATGGAGTTTCTTCCACTTGATTGCAATACAGAGCAGGTAACAGCTAATGGTATTGAGGGTACTTTGCTACAAATAGATGATGCAATGGCAGATGGCACTGCACAGGTTACAGATCATGAGTCAATTACAAACAAAAACATGCAGCCATCTATTGTAACTATAGATGCCAACAATAAATCTAGCTTTTCTAGTGCCACTGAGTTTCTGGCATTTACTCATGGTACCAACCAGGTAATGGCTAATGGTATTGAAGGCACATTGATTCAGACAGATGGTGAGCCTGTGGATAGCATTACAGATTTGGCGGATTACAAGTCAAATACAAACAAAAACATGCAGTCATGTGATGATGATATTGATGTAGAAAACATTACAAATATGACACCTTCAAGCTCATTTTTCACTGTTGATAAGGGTCCTGTAATTCCTGTTACTGAAGGAGCTTTACAGGTGTGTAGAGAATCCTTATTATCATCTGAGCATGGTAGGGATTCAAGATTTATTAGAAGAATTTATGATTGTGATAATGCTTCACAAGGGGAAGTATCAGAATTGAAACTATATGGTAGAACCATTGGGGATGAAGTGCAGAGAAGAGCCCCTGTGGTTTTGGGATCTGACATTGAAATGAATGAACAAAAAGACAGGGCAAATGAGATGCATATTACAGAACCAAACGTGGAAAAAATAAAAATGGATTCATATGATGCTTTAACAGAGGCAGTGAAGCCAACAAAGGGTGTTGTCGAAGAGAGTGCAGCTTGTGTCAATGCTGATGCAGTTGTGGAACTCATTCCTAAAACTGGTATGTGTGCTTCATCATAGAGTCTAGTCACATGACGGAGGGTAAAATATTTCTAGAAACATTTTTAAAAATTTTTGTCACACAAGTTGGCAATTGGACAGGAGAAAAATAAGATATATTTTGTTACATATCTTCATGATGACCAGATTCTGAATATGACAAATTACTTTATGATCATATCTATTTTCTTTTTGCCGATGATACCTAGGATTAGGGCCCTAAACCTGTAAAACAAAGGATGCAAATTCAGATATCCAATAGGTAAAGCTTGTTGGGGACATAAATACCAAAGTGCATGATCACAAGCAAACTGGACTCAGCACCATAGAGAAAGATTCATTAGAAAAAAACTTCACTCATCCTCGGGCATTCTTCAGAAGCCTTCAAACCCAAGGAAAAACCTTCATAGGAAGCAGCTGTGTAATGTCCCCCTTTTGGGAGGATCCTGGATCTTGCCCTGGAATCACAAGGCAATAAAAAAATAGAGAATGTATTATAGTTAGAATCATTCCTTTACCAATAAAAGGTCTTTATCAAGATAAATCTGGCTGAGATCCTCCAACCATGTTAGGTAGTACTTGAAATATAATTCGTACGATCAATTATTCCCATAAGGGTTAGTAATCACACATATGAGTACAAATATACATAATCATCATAATTCACGAGATAGGTCAGGTCACATCTATATTCATTTTTAGTATCAATCACAATAAGGCTTGAATGAGGGAGCATGATAGGTTGGCCCGATGCAATCCTAACACTAAGCCCAAGAGCAAACACTCACCCTCTTTGCCCCAAGTGGCAGGCACATTAGACATCCAGCATGGGGTGGTCTACCTAGTGGGATGCTTGTATCTACACTCCCTATTCATGTTTCCTTATTTATCCTCTTATGACTGTGAGCATGATAGGTTGGGCCAAAGCAATCCTCACACTAAGCCCAAGAGTGGACACTCACCCTCTTGGCCCCAAGTGGTAGGCACATTAGACATCTAGCATGGGGTGGTCTACCTATTGGGATGCTTGTATCTGTGCTCCCTATTCATGTTTCCATATTCATCCTCTTATGACTGAAAATGATAGGTTTGCCCAAAGCAATCCTCACACGAAGCCCAAGAGTGGACACTCACCCTCTTGGCCCCAAGTGCTAGGGACATTGGACATCAAGTATGGGGTGGTCTACCTACTTGGGTGCTTGTATCTGCCTTCCCTATTCATGGCTGCCATGTCATCCTTTTATGTTTGTGATTTTACCAACAATCAACCATCATAGTGGTTGGAAAGGAAATTGCAATAGGGTGCCCAAAAATCCTCAGATCTAAGCCCAAGATCGGACACTCACCCTCTTGGCCCCATGTGGCAGGTACAGTGGATATCCTTGATGGGGTGGTCTTCTTAGATGGTGATCTTGTATCTTCTCCCTTTTACATTCCCTTCTCTTCTCCACATGATTGCTTGCTGGGTATAGATAGATTAAATCATGGGGTGGTCTACTTAGAAGGTGATCTCTTATCTTCTCTTTTTGCATTCCCTTCTCTTATCCACATGATTGCTTGCTGGGTTGTAGATAGATTAATGATTTATAATATGCAGTTTACATTATCACACAACAATTATGGATTCTTTTATTTGAATTTCATACCACCATACTTGAAGAATATAGAATTATTGCAGGTTATATATATTTTCAGAGTCCTGTTGCGATTTGGACAGATCTGATTTAATACTGCTTCCTTCTTGGGATGCTGATCGCCGCTCTTTTGGACAAGTGCTTCTGTTCCTTCCATGCCTTTCTTCAATCAAGTTTTCTACCTTTATATCTCTATTTCTCTTTGAAGAGTGACGTCTATTGGAGGTTGCTGTCCTTAGAAGTTGGTCACAACCATTCATAATCATGCCGCTTCCTAAACTAAACCAACTGCTGCTTTATTTGTTTACTAATCACTGGCTTTAATTTATTCATTTATTATTGATAAACTGTTGTCTTTTATGAGCACTGCCTTTGTAAACTAATCATAGCCTTCACTAATGAAGTCATTGCACATATAAATTACTGCACTTTGAAAGTTCTGATCTCTATCATATATTTTTGATAATTGCTGCATATATTCTATTATTGTTTTCTGTTCTCTGCTTTGACAATCACTGCTTATTATTTGTTTTTTTTTTTACTTTAGAGGTAATGACCCTTTCCTAAATACATGCCCATTATCTTTATTTCAAGGGATTCGGCCTTAAACAATATAAGTTTAATTTATTTAAACCTCAAACAGGTCAGCGTTCCCAATATAATTATGCCCAATATTCATTCCTTTATTTGCGTCGGCCTTGCAGTTATTACTTCGCCCAATTTTTGAGTATTTAAGCTTTTGATTGATATGGATTTTGTCCTAGTCTTAGGCGGGGTATGACAGTCCGCCCTTCCCCAAAATTTCTTGTCCTCGAGCAATGGTTGACTGATCGTGGAGTCTAATTTGTAATCCACGTTTTGCTGCACTACTCTGGTATTATATCAAGCTCTTAATTATAATAGCTTAATGAAGATATTGACAATTTGCTAGGTTTGTAATTTAAGACAAGTTCTCCCATCTTTTTTTCTCATCATTCGTAAATGTAAAAGACCAATTTGGGTTGACCTTACATAAAGCTCTCCAATTCTTATATAATTCACTCAACTGAGGGTTGTTTAGTATCCAAATTTGTCTTTTGACAAGGAGAAAAACACTACCAGGGAAGAAAATATAAAACCAGAAACTCATGAGATCATGGAACTAAACCCAGACACATTGTTTCTTTACCAGCTAACTGCTAAGTCTTCATTATGTTGCAGGAGTTTTTAACTTTGTACCTATGCTCCCCCAAGTTTCCGGGATGGGGACAATAGGGACAATGGGATATGTTTCCAGCATAGATGAAAAAATCGCCGATTTATCGGCGACAAGTTTTGCCCGGCGAGTAATTACCACATTTACTAACCGGAACTTATCACTGATAAGTTGACAAAAAATCACATGCGGCTGTATAATTCAGTTTGGTGTCAAGTAAAAAGGTCATTTTGCATTTCCTCATTTGTATTTTGCTGTCCAAGCCAAAAAAAAAACTTTCCAAGGTATTGCAAGGTGATTTGCAAGGATTTAGGTCGATTTGGAGTGGATTTGAAGAGGATTTCTAAGGGAGTTCAAACACGTCAATTTTGGGGGAAAAATGCTTCAAAAATGAAGAATCCAAAGGCCATGCAAGAGGGAAAATTTGCTTGGTGGAGAGGGGGCTGCACCTCGACCTTGCCTTGTATCACGACCTGAGTGCTGCCCCGGGACCTCGCAAGGGATGTTGCCCCTTCACCCACTGGGGGTTGTCGCCTCTAGACCCCCGTTTTCAAATTAAAAAAAAAAAAGAATAATTTGATGGGGAAATAGTGGTGAATTAAGTTGATGTTTTTTATACCCACTACTAAGTTCCCCAGTCCTCAATGTCCCTGATGTCCCCCTATCCCTGACGGGCAGTGGAACATGTTTATTTCTTTTTTGTTGCATCTAGGTTTGTAGAAACTCAATAATGACATTTCCTAAGTACTCTAAATTGCTTTAGAGTCTAATATGAACAAGATTTAACACCATTTTTTTTAGGATGGAGGTTGAGCCACAACTAGTAGTGCCAAGCAAGGAAGAACAACCGCAGTGGACTCCTAGGACTAGACCCTCTACCTCTACCCTAGTTTTTACTAGAGCTGGGAAGATATAAACTGTTTTGATGTTGTATCTACTTATAGTTTTACAAAGACAATTTGCTATTTAAATTTTGCTTTAGACTATTAGGCTACTAACCGTCAACGTTCGACATGAGAATGCCATTTTGTACCCAACTTGCATTTAAATATATCTAGATTCATCTTGTTTCCTTTGTTTACTCACTTACTGATTCATTAGATGCATCATCTCATTGAATTTTGCAAAAAAATGCATTTCTAATTAAATTTAAGCAATTTTTAAGTTGCCAAGTAATCACCAATTTTTTTGCCAATTTGTTTTCTTGTCCCTTGGCGATAAGTTGCCGAGTAAGAGTTTTTCAACTATGGTTTCCAGTATGGGGACAACAAGGGACAGTGAGATGTGTTTCGGCATGGAGATTTTTTTGCCATTTTTAGGGGATGGCAGGGGCCAATTTTTTTAAAAATAAGGAAATTTCTATGTCTGTAAAGGATGGGACAGGTTGGAAATGCTACCCGCTATCCCCAACAATCCATTTTTTGGAAATGTCTATGGGACCTTTTGAAATTTGATGTAAAAGTCAGGCCATCCCCTACAACCTAGACAACAATGAAAAGAAACACAAAAAATGAAAAAAAGGTTCTATGATGGATTTATCATCTTCATTTACATTATCAGTAGAAATTGAACTAAAAGATTTCCTGAGTTTCTTTTTCCAAATTTACACCTATAGAAAATAGTTTTTTAAAACTCTTTCTAATTACTCAAATTTCTCTTAGAAAGCCCTAAAACGAGGCAACCTCCGGTCCTCCACCAAAACTTTCACAACATTTGGTATTGCCTTGCTGCATGGAAAATTTGAAAACTGGTTTCAGGTTGAATACAACTTCCTTCCAAACTTTCTTTCTTGTGGAGGTCTAGGAGTAAGGCAGTTTTTGAGGACAACTTCCTACAACTTTTGAGGACAACTCCCCTTTTAGATGTGGGAAATTGAAGGCTTTCAAACATGACTTGGTTTCAACATTTCAAGTTAAACTTGTATGGCTCTGTTTAAGTTATTAAACTCTTAATTTGTTGCCCATCGAGGAGGTTTCTTCTTTCTATGCTTTTTACATTGAGGGATTTGCCTTATAATTCTACTCTTCAACTTAGGAATATATTCCAATTTTTCTTTATGAAATATATAATGCATTTTTTGCAAAATAAGGAAAATCAATATCCTGAACTGTTTTCTTTACTAGAAAAAACTCTTGATTGAAATACAATTTCTGCTGATAATGTTGATGAAAATCATTAGCTTGTATTAAATCAATTATCATAGTTGTCAAAAATCTCAATTGAACTCTAATATTATGTGTGAAGGTTCTATGATGTATGTGATGATTTTCTTATCAAAATGCTATCATATGAATATTTGGAATTTTTTATATTTTTTAACATTTTTCTATTATTTAAATAGCCATCCCTAAAAATGTCTCCCTCCTGTTGTCCCCAAATTGTGTCCCCCTGGACCTTGGGGTAATATAGGGAAAATTTTAAAATGTAAGGAAATGTCAGATATTCATATGATAACATTGGTAAAGCATTCATCATAGACATTATAGAAACTCTGTGAGCATGGGTAATTGAATAAGAATTATGTTGGTCTTTATATACGCACGAGCGTGAGTTAATATAGACATGCTTGACTTGTGTGTATATTCAAGTGAGGAACATGTTTGTTGTCAAATTCATTAACAAAATCCCCTTGTGCGGTCGTTCCTAATCATGTTATAGGGCATGGTTGATGGGTGGAGCCCTCACGACCAAGCCCAAATTAACAGCTTCAAAACCACACAAATGTTCATGGCAAACATCATTTTCAAATTTTTGGGCATGCCATGAACTAAACGAGCATTAAAAGGTTGTATTTTTTAAGAAGTAACTAAAATGTCTTGGGTATGTTAGGGGATGGCTAACTGTCTCCAGAAAAGATGGGGGATGTTTGGATGTGCCTTGGCCATCTTGGGAATGTCTAGCTGTCCCTTAATGTACCCTACAAATTTTTTGATGTCTTGGGGATGCTTCCTAAATTTTGACAAAAAAAGGGTTGGCGAGGGCGGATGTTTCTTAGGTGTCCCCATATCCTTGAAATGTCCCCTATGTGGGACGAGTAAAAAGTAAAGGGACGTGTCCCTAGGAAGCACTACTTTATCATCAAATGAAGATGATTTGAGAGTTTTTAGCAGTCAGGGATGGACAAATTATGCAGCCCCACCCACCAAACCCTATCAAAGCATATAAATTCATCTAATTTTCAGAGGCAGCATTCCAAATTTACATATATACTCATCACAATAAGGCGAAAGAGCAAGAGGGATGTTACTTCTTTACACCTCAAATCTTGACCTTATTAGAATCTGCATGGTTGGTGGCTTCATCATCCTCCTCAAAAGAGGAAGGAATGCATCATTAGAAATTGTCCACACACATTTCCTAAGAGAGTCATCCCTAACCTTGCCACTATCTCCTCATTACTCTTCAGCGCGACCTTAATCCCTTTGATGATCTAATGTGAAAGTCATAAGATTCAATGCATTGTAGCACATAATCATCAGATCTACATCATCCAAGTCGTCATGAAGCATGAAAGAACATCAGGTTTTTCACTGCCTTCTGAACATTGCCAATGTCCATTGCACCCATTCTCTTTGCTGCTCTGCACATTCCGACAAAATTGCAATTTCAACAATACAACTTATTTTCACAGAGAATTCTCTAATAAATTACATAATTGCAATCAAATTAAAAATAATTCTAATTAAATAACATCAAGTAAATAATCTCCTATCGAAAAGATGATAACCTAAATGCGTTTGGATCCATTTCATAACTTATTTCCAACAGCCAACCATATTAGGAATCCGATGGGAAAGCATGATAGAATGCCGGGAGACTGTCCTCAATCAAGCCCATGGGTATGGAATGAGCTTCCGAGTCATTCGGCCTCTTGGCCCACAAGCATGGCCCATCCAACTTGGGGTTGGCGTATTTGATGATGGAACCAGTATTGCTGCATCTCCCTATCACACGTTTCACATATGATTGCTTGTTAGAAACAAAATAAATAATTACTAATAGTTATTATTTCTGGATGAATTCGTAATTTAATTCAATAAATAAATTAAAGCTATTAAACAGATTTATAGATAAATTAATTTAACCCTATTGCATACCAATCACTTTTCAAAATATTATAGATGACTGCATTTTTTCTGAATTAAACTCAGAATCAGAAATCTTATCCATTTTATGCTTTTGAGTGAGTGAAGGAATTGACGTTAATACCTTCATGGTTATAGGAGGCACAGGGTTTATAGGTGCTGTGCTATGCCTCAAATTGATGAGGTGTGGAGCCGATGAGGTTCAATCGCTCGACCTCCACAAGGACTTACCTTAGATCACCACACTTTACTAGAATGGAGTTGTTTGCATCATTGATGGTGTAAGCCACAATGAGGATGTTGAGAAAGCTTTGTGAGGAGCAGACATTACTTTCCATCTTGTTCCGTATGGCTTGTCGGGTAAAGAAATGCTTCAAGTGAGGTAGATTGATAAAGCAAATATAAATGGGACTTGCTGAGTATTGGAGGCCTACAATAAGTGTTGGGATTAGCCAGAATCTGAAAGCAAATACCAAAACACAAACCATTAGCAAAGAAAGCCAAATGAATAATGTCAAAGATTTAAGGATAATGTACATATAAGCTTGCATGTATAGGCAAGCTAGATGAGGAAGAGAAGTTGGATGCAAAAACTGACTCAGTCTCAAAGATAGGACACTTGTGAGCACATTTGACAAGTGGCTAATGTACATGCAATAGGTGTCTCACTAAGTGAGTGCACATGTCTACACCACAGGAGGTGAGACAAAATACTAAAATGCCTAAGTAAACTTAAGCTTGTGTGAATAGGTCAATCTAGAAAGTGCTAGCAACTAACTAGTTAGTTAATGACACCATTTGTTCTAACACTTCCCCTTAAGTGCAACTTAGGGAGTAATGTATGCATGATGAGGAGTCCCGGCTCTAGGCCATCTTAGGTACTCATATACAAATTTCTCATAAAGAAGAGTAAAGGAGAAAACCCAGTGGGAACAAAACTCCTCTCCAAAAGAAAAATGATACAATAATGAATGTACAAGTGAAGAAGATAGGTTAGAGAAGGAAGGACTGATTAGGAACCCCCAAGTACTGCTTCTATGCACTAATACAATGAATGTTCCCCTCCATAGGAGAGAAATGAGAGACTATGTAGCCCCCAATAATGTGATGCTTGTAAATGTGTGACACTAGGTGCTGAAGATGTTCCACACTTGCTGAACAACTCCACAAACATGTGCAAGATGACTTCCCATTATGGATGTGTAGGAACTAGGAAGTAATATGACTATCACTGAAATTTACACATGATTCAAAGACTAAATATCATCATTACTGGTTTTCAAGCTTGCAGTTGCTAAAAACTGGCATGCATATTTTGTTGGAAGGAATCACTCATGCTTTTCGCAAAGCGTTTCTGGTTTCATATTTAGTAACAAGTGTTGAGATCATAATGCATCTCGATGGACTACATTGTTCATCCCTATATGGTGCTCAATAAGGCGTGGAAGTGCTCAAGGGCACGACTTAATGAAAATGCACAGACATGACTGATGTAGGAGCATCTTGGGTCCTCGGTAATCTTGCATTATCCAAAAACAATTTGTGTTCTGGTGAACCTTTGTTACCAGTTTTGTGTTTGCTTTCTATTCTTGGTCACCGGATGGGTGATTGCTGGCTCGATGGAGTTCTTTGGATCTTCAGAAGGTGCGGTAGGTCTTTAGGAAGTTTGGCCTATGATCGCAACTCGTTTGGAGTTGCCGTGCTCGAGTTCTGATGGATTCTGTGATTGGATGTAAGAAAGTTTTTGGTTCCAGGGATTTTTTTGAGATTCTGTGAGCGGTCGATCCATAGAGATGTTTGGCAGGAGCGGTGAAAAGGGTTTGTTCATTGCTGTTCGTAGAGTTGAATTCTATGATCACACTTCTCGAGACCCTGCTATTTCTCTATCGGTTGTTGTTTTTCTTCATGACACTGGTTTAGTGATTTAACCGGTCGATTGATTGTAGTTGCGGTCGGTGTTTCTGATTGGTGGAGCTAAATGGCGTGATTTCCTAGGCAGATCTGTGTGGCCAACTTGTTTGTTGGAAGGTCCTTGTGAAACGATTAAATGGGGCATTTAATTAGGGTTTAGGGCGACTGGGTCTAAAACATTTCTTGGGATGTGTAATTTTTTGTTGAGGCCAACCTATTGGTGACTGCATAGATCAACTTGTCGCAGACTTATCGGCGATAAGTGAACTTATCGCGATAAGTTACGCACTGCGACAAGTTGTAACTTTCGTGCGAACTTATCGCGTAGAGAAGTTGCAAACTTATCGCGATATTTGCAGAAAATATCGGCCGCAGTCCGCTTATAGGGACTGACGGCCCAGAAAAAGGTTAAAAAACATTTTTTTGTTTGCCAATACCAGTTTAGAGAGAAAAAAAGGGTTTGGTGGAGAAAGAAGTTGATTTGCAGTGTTGGAGATCGATTTTTTGTGGATTTGGAGCGGATTCAAAGAGAGCCATTGCCACCATCATCACCATCTACATCCAGAGTGGAGGTCCAGCCACGACCAGTTGTGCAGAGGGAGGAGGCACAGCCACAGCTACATCAGGATCAGACTTCTAGGGCTAGACACCCTCCCATTCCAGTAGTTTTTAGTAGAGCTCGTGGGAAGAGGAAGATGTAGAGTTAGACTATTTTTATATTGTACTTGACATTTGCTATTTTAAGTTTTCTTTAAAGTTTAGAGTCTTTAGACTATTAGACTATGGTTATCAGCCATCAACATTCCACATGAGGATGCGATTTTGCACCCTATTTGCATTTATATATATCTAGATCAGCTTGTTTGGTTTGTTTACTCATTTACTAACTCATTATATGCATATGCTTATTGAATTTAGCAAAAAAATGCATTTTTAATTAAATTTAAGCAAGTTTTAAAGTTCCCAATATTTTCCCGATAAGTTTTAGACTTATCTCCGATATTTTCCGATATTTTTTTTTTGCCCTCGGCGATAAGTTGCCGATACTGATATTTTGAACTATGGGTGGCTGTGTATAAATTTAGGGTTTGCGCTCATTTAGGAGGGGGATCATCAGGAAGAAGTCTGGAGAAGGGTTGGGTAGCAGAAAAGCTGCTAGAGGATAGCTTTGAGACTTAGGAAGATCTAGGAGTAGGTCTGAGTTGAGTTGGTTTTCTTTGTACTTGGCCGTAACTGGGAAGGCCTTACTGCCCGACATGTATGAAGAAATTCTGACTAATAAACTTGTTATTTGGATGCAAAACTTGTTTTTGATTGTATCTTGATTTCCTCTGTGTTTACTCTTGCTGCAAAGATTTCACATCTCCTTTGGGGATTCTCTGTCCTTGGCTGCATCAATGACTCAAGACACCTTTCAAAAGAAATGATAGTAAAGAAGGTATGGAAGTGTTCATGACACAACTCACGAAAGTGCTCGCAGACACAACTCAAGATACCCCTTGATTCAATATCAGGGAACCAGTCTAGTGCCTCTCCCTAACATATTTCCTCCCATTCCAGTTTAATTTCTTGTGGCAATAAAAAATAGATAAACTTATTTATTAATTAAAAAAACTATAATAAATTTACAAAGTTTAATAACATCTTTGTAAAAGATATATTAATGAATATGGATGCATAATAACATTATCCCTATTGCATATCGAATACTTGTTAATGCACAAGTCTGCTGTTTTTCCTTGTACCAATCTGATCTGCTGCTTATACTCAGATATATACATAGTTGAAAAAACCTGCGATATATCGCAAAACGCACGATATATTGCTCGTCCTCAAGCTCGGCGAGTTAATCGCCCATAAAATCGGCTCCAATTTAATAATTTTGCGTGGTGATTTGTACTGGAAAAAATCGCAAAATCGTGCGGCTAAAATGGGAAAAAATTGGCAGATAGTGACAATTTTTAAGTTAAAATAATAAACACGAAAGTAGGGTTTTTTGGTGCTTTTTTTCGCGACGCTTTTAACCTTTTTTGGGGCTTTTTGTGGGGTCATATCCACGCCGCACTGAAAGAAACTCAGCCGACTGATCTGGAAGCCGAAGAAACTCTTTGGAAGCTGAAAAAATATCAGCAAGTGATTGGGAAAAACGACAAGTTTGTTTTAGAAGGATTTTATGCCTCACGTTTTAAAAAATAAAATAAAAAATTATTAGCAATTCGACTTCAAATATTTGCTTGTTTTTAAAATATGAATGTATTTATAAATCCTATTTACATTGTATGGATAGGAATTAAATATTTATCATTTGAATTTATAAATTATATTTACATTATATTTAGTTTTACTATTTATAAAATATATTTACACTTATTTAAAATATAAAATATTTACTAAATATAAATACATTGTATTTCTATATATATATATATATATATATATATATATATATACCAACTATATATTTTAAAAAATTAAATATTTTCAAATGTTCGATAAAAGTGCTGATTTATCGCCCATTTTTTTCGTCGAGTTTTTGGCGATTCCGAGTTTCTCAATTTTTTTTTGGTCAGTTGAGTTGTTGCCGAGTCCGAGTTTTTCAACTATGGATATATATATATATATATATATATATATATATATATATATATATATATGTATGAGAATCCTCTCTTCTTTGATTGATCACTCGATTATTGTTGAATGATTGATTGATTGAATGAATTCCTTTGATTTGATGGTTGGAGGTATTGGTGAATTATGATAAAGTAATTGTTGATTAGATGATTGGAAAATAACAATATAATGAATGCTAGTTTGATATATTGGTGGATGATAATTGAATAAATGTTGATTTGATAGAGTGATGTTTGATTGCTGAATTATATGTTTTCTTGATCCCAAGATGAAGTGATGATTGATGTGGATTTGATGATTGTTTGCTTGATTTCTTGAGGGATTAATAATTGATGGATGAAGGATTTGTTTGGACGGACTCATGAGTGATGATTGATAAGTCCTCCTGTGCTTGGAGTGAATCTCTTCTATACTTTATTGCGGAAAGGGTCACCACCTTTTATAAGAATTGAGTTCCACTTTCCATTATTGCCTTTGAGAATAATATATTATTCCCCAATTTGATCTCTCTTGTATGTTCTCAAATGAAACCTTCACCCCTTTATATCTTCCAATGTGGGGGAGAGTCACACCTCTTCATCATGTCTGGTCTTTGCAATGGTCACAACCTTTTATAATTACCACCCTTTGGAAGAGTCACAACCCTTCATCATTTTTGTCCTTCGAAAGAGTCACAACCTTTCATAATTGTCACTCTTTGAAAAAGTCACAATCCTTCGTAATTGCTGCCCTTTGAGAGGGTCACAACCTTTCATAATTACCACCCAGTGAAAGAGTCACAACCCTTCATCGTTTCTGCCCTTTGGAAGAGTCGAAACCTTCCATAATTGCCAGTCTTTGGTGGAGTCACTGCCCTTCATAACGTTTGCCTTTTGAAGGAGTCATTTCCTTATTTTCTTCTCATTCCTTTTTTTCTCTTCCATTAATTCTTTCTTGATTCACACCTTCCCTTTTCTTTTCCTTTTTCTCTCCACCACTTTGAAATGAAGTTCTCTTCTCCCTTTATATCTCATGTTTGAGGGAGTCACAACTTTTCATTTCACGCCTTTTGAACATTCATTAAACTCGACAAAATTTTAATTATGCTAAATTTTTATTTTATTCTTTTATATTTTTAGTTTAAATTTTGTTTTTATTCTTTTATATTTTAATTTTATTATTATTATTTATTATTAAATCCTATTTCAAAAAGGGTACATTAGAGTAGTATAGAAGTAAGGCATACACAGACCTTTGTAGGTGAGTTGTATATTCTATATATATATTTACAATTTGATGGTATTTTGTAATTTGTACCTTTCATGGGAAAATTAGTTAGGTCAGTCTAACAGAAGGTTTACCTGGAAATTCTTTTCCTAGAGGCTAAATGTGCCAGTAAACCTAGCAATTTAGCCTGTACCCCAAGAGGCACTGACTCAACATCTTTATGAAAACAATTGTATTTAACTTTTACAAGCAAAACAAAGTCCTCCTTGAAACCTCTAATTTTTCCTAAGCTGTTTGCAGAAAGTCTTCGTGCAAGGCATCCCTGCAAAACCAAATTTGTTGCCAAGGATGTCATTTATTCATTTAATGTGATTGGTGAGCTAACAAGAAATAGAACTGAAAGATCTGTCACCAGATGACTATATCTTTTGTTAAGCTTTTGATTTCATATATTATAAAAAAAATAGTTGGATATGCAGCCTACATGGCAACTTTTCAAAAGAAATGCTTTCTTCTTTTTGGATTAATAAAACCAATTCTGAAGCTGTAAGTTGATTGTGCTGTTACAGGTTTAGAGAGAAAATTACGGAGGCAAAAATTCGACTCTATTACCAGCTTGTCACTCCGAGGCATCCTAAAATCAGGTTTATTCAAAAAGAAAGTACAATCTAGAACAGGATCAAGTTCAAAAAGTAACAAAAGAAAGAAGAGGTGATTGTTACATCAAATCACTTTTGATTGAGGTACATTTGTAAGCCAAAAATGTAAGTTAGCCTTTCTCGCAAATTAGTTTTTGCCTTATTGGGTGAATACATGCAAAATACTGCCCGAGAGGCTTGATTGATGAACATCTGCACATAAATATGTTGTGTCGATAATAAAACTGTCAGGAAGGACACTGGTTTCCAGTGGGCATCAATTCCCTTGGTGAGAAACGGTAAAATAATGTACCCTGCATGAATGCAAACCATGAAAGTACACCATATGGGCTTGCTTCAGGGAACTGATATTTCAGTCAGTGCCCGCAGAGGACAACATAGCTCCAGTATACTTTCATATTACTGTTCCAATTCTTATCAGACTACTACTTGCTATCAGATAGAGACAACCTTGCAAATGGTTGCACGGAAATATCAGTTGGCACTTGATCTGATTTCACTGCTACGAAGGGTAACACAGTCATCATTTCATGTACATGAAAGCTATTCTAAATTGCCATCTGACTGATGATTTTCAGATGAAATTTGTTAAATTAGTTCCTGTGGAGGATTTTGTTGAAATTCACTCCAGTGTGGGATTTTAGTTCAATGTTGGTGCATTAAGCATGAAGCAAATCAAAGAAAAAATATTTATCACTCATTCACTTGTTATTTAAAGCTTTTAAATTTTTAAGGTTGTCTCTATAATTTTTTTCACTTGTATAACAGTACTTTATATGTCACCGAAACAATCCAATCGATGCATTATCAAGAGGGGCAAGCCCACTGGATTTGAACCTGGGCTCTTGCAGTGGTAACAACATGACAGATTATACAAACGACATATGCTATATATCTCATTCCAAAGGTAGTACAATATTATTAAATCATCCAAATTAAAATAAACTGTTAATTACTAAATGTTCTCCCGTGTACATAGTTGATAATACCTATCCTTAAAAAACAGCCTTTTATTGCTTATTTAGCTCATGTTGGTATTAAGGTACTACTGATCAGAATAAAACATTATTTTGAAGGTAAAAGAAGAATTGTGCTTATTTTACTACTGCGAAAGATTTTTGAATATGCAATAATAACTGATCTGATTCCCATTATGGGCCATTGTAAGCCATGCAAAGAATCTGGCCTTCCTTGTACTCGGAAGGAGAATTTGATTGGGTATTGAAGATTTCTGATAGATAGATTAAATGAGACGGCGCGGAAGGTTTCTGGGAACTTGATCAGTGCTATCTACCTCATATTTTGGGCAGTTGCCTGTGTAATTTTAGCATTGCTATTTGCCAGTTTGTACATATTTTAGATTTTGGGAATACTTATTCTTCGAAATTATGGTAGATAAAACAAGCTTTGATTTGGTAATGACTTATCTTGTATGTTGGGAAGATCATAGAACAGGTAGACAAGAGAAGATACCTTGAGATGGATATCCTGCTTCAGCAAATCAGAGATAGTCAATATGGTTGATTGGGTTCTCTCTATCTTTAGGTTTGCCATGCACCTCAGCGGAGACTTGACATTGGATTATTTATATACTACTGGTTTGTAATTTGATGAAAGGATTTAGAGTTACAGAAGAGGCCATTCGTAATTAATCTCAATCATCTAAAACACCTTAAGATATTTTCAGCATATGATATATTGTTTTACCCACATATTCTGGTTGTCAAATCTAGTATTAAATGTAATGGCAATCCATGTGTTGTTCAATGTATGTGAATATTTTTTTATCTAATCCATAAAGACGAATAATACTTCTTAGTATCATTTAACAATATACATGTAATGGTGAAAGTTGCATACCCATGCCCTCTTCCATTATGTCGTTGTAGGTCTGTTACATGCTTTCTTATTGACTTTGATCCCTCATGCAGAGATGTCAAATCAGACAGATGGGTCTGACTGAGGGGAACTTGACTCACATAATTTTAGCAGATTCTCCACGGGAACTTTGACTCTCACAATTCAGCAGATTCTCCAAAGGTGTTCCAAAAAATTAACTGTCTTTATGCATGCCCCTACGTGTATGTGCCTTATTTTGTTGTTTGATTTTACCTACCAACCATCCAATGAGATTTTGTATTGCTACTTGGATGTTTGATGCGTGTTTTAAGATAAATTATTATTAGCATATGGCGAGACTATTTAGCCTACAATTTTACTGGTTTATTGATATATGTAACTTACTTTATGGGATATTCAATGATTTAAGGTGATTTGATTATTGATGCATTTTGATATCATGCTGCTTTATATTGCATGATGTTATGTTTGTGTTGTTTGATTGTTTCTTATTCATTATATTATGTAGATTTGACTATTGTTTTGTGCAGTTCTTTTTTTCAAATGTTTGTATTGAGTGTGTGGGCATAGGCTCCCAAATGGTAGTTAGCTTGGGGACAATTAATTTGGGTAAATGTGTTTATGCTTGAGTTCTCCGTCTTACATTGTTGCAAGTTGCAAGTTGTAAGAAGTGCTTTGCTCAACCTTGTGAAATGTGATATGAATCAATATCAATTTTGGAATCTGTAAAGAATGTGTTTCAAGTGCTTTTCATAAGCTTTCCTAGTCATATGTTGCATTTGTTTGATTTTTCATATATTTATATGTTCAAAGTATCTAATATGCCTTGTGAGCATTAAAAAATATTTTAGTTATTATTGATAAAGAAATACAAAATGTATTATAGTTTTACTTATAAAAGAATTACATATCTTTTAAGGAAGCGTAATAGTTATTTGAAAAGATATTAGATGAGAGGTTCCAATGGAAAATTGAATGCTAATAGCCACTATAGTGGAACACACTTTGCACCCTTCAAATATATTAAAGTAACTATTATTTGAAATTTTTTTTTTTTTTTTTTATAGAATACCAATATATGTCCACATCTACATGTGTAAGTATAATTAAGATGAACAAAATAGAATACAATATAATCACAATAAAAAGACAACTAAATAATAACCACTATTTTTTGAAAGGGGCAAAAATCAAATAGGTTCAAATTACACACACAAGATTATGTTGTGGTCCCTAAAGTATAAATAAACATACATTTATGTTTGGGCTTTCAATTTCACATTTATACATATTTGCAATTTGCTTTCACTTGACATCTTCCATTCAATAAAGTATTTATAGAAACTTTTAATTGTGAAAGGTTTAGCTATCAAATTTAAAAAGTTATCAATTTAACTGTTCATAACTAAACAATTAAGATTTTTTATTCTAATTTCAAATCAAACTCAACCAATAAAAATTATTACACCTGAATTTAAATAAATGTAGACCTTTTTATTTGCAATTGAAATTGAAGTTTAACGGCCATAACTAAAGATTTGTTTCCTTAAAATTGAATTTTTTAGAAAGAGAGGGAAAGACCATAAATCCATTTCATGAAGTAGTCCATACTTTTTTTGTATATCAATTGCTTTTTGTATGAATTTTGCAACTTTCAAAAGCATCAAGTGCATTTCTTAGTCGATAGGTATAATAGTAAACACTTTTCCTCTTCTTTTTTCAACAAAGTTTATGTTTAAAACAATATATTTATAGTTTTATTTATTTATTTATTCTTGTTACATTTTTCACCTCTTTATGTGTGTAAAGTTTTGTCCAAATGTATTTATATATCTATTTATAATTATAATTTATACTTCATATTTTTAATGGTTATATGCATATTTTATATATTTGTTTTTGATTTTATTGTTTGTGTATGTGAATTATACACATACAAACACACACACACACACACACACACAGAGAGAGAGAGAGAGAGAGAGAGAGAGAGAGAGAGATGCACACACAAATGCGCGCGCGCGCACGCACACACACACATATGTACATATATACATATAAATACACACATATACATAGATATCATATTTTAATTAAATATTGATAAGCACAACTTGAACGTCCCATCTTTTATATTAGGATATTAATGAACAAAAGTTGATCCAACAATAATTTTGTGATATAAATGAGGCCTTGAGAAAATCACACAACACAAGTTCATGCTCAAGGTATCATAATAACATAAGATGACACTAGGCAAAAATGCTAATGTACAATGCATGGCGAAACGAGCAAAAGACAATTCTACCTTAGGATAAGACACCAAGATTGCTATAAAAATTGAGGCCTAGGATTACATCCCATTTTTCGTAACCCCAAGATTTGATGACATGTAACTGATTGAATGTTTGATAATGTTAAGTTGAAGATAATGCAAGACATTAAATCAGTTAATAGTTTGTATTGTCATTGATGTCAACTTGATATCATCTGTACGGTCATGTACATAATGCCAAAGACTTCAGAGAATCAATGGAACAAAGATTATGCTTTCAACAATGCATAAAAGTCAAGTATTCACTAAGTGACAGACAACACCGACGGAGTGCACACCATCGGTAAAAGCAAAGAACAAAGGTCATAGTAATACCCGACAAGCAGAAGACAGTGTTTCCTGACAAAGCAAAATCACAGGATGCCCGACGAGCTGAAAACAGAGTTGCCCGACGAGTAAAATCCAATGATGCTCGACGGACGGAGATCTCGAAGCTGACTGGAGTTACACCGATGGAACTGACAGTTATCACCGACGACTAACTACAGAGTTGACTGACAGAACAGAGAGTTCAGAAAATGACAAAATATCTAGCTGGCAGAGCTTAAGGATAGGCTTAACTGGTTGTTTTATTTGTTTTATTCAACCAGAGTTAAGTAATTGATTTAAAGAAGATTTGTATAGTTGGCAAGAAGATAACTATGAGATAAATCAGGAGTTAAAGCTGTAAATCAGATTGGCTGGATTGTTTTTCACGCTAAGAATCAAGAATCAAGAATCAAGGAACAGAAACAGGGAATATCATGTCTATATAAGAGACAAGCATAATTCATTTTCGCAATCATATACACGGGAAGGGGAGTGAATAGAAAGAGGATGTTGAAGAGAAACTGATGAAGGATAACTTCATACAGTCCTGATCAATCAAGTTGAAGGAGAGCTAAAGAATTCTGCAGACACCGACGAACAATGAAGCACAACATCACAGAGAAGAAAGTGTGGAGCACAAAGAATTGAATTGATACATTGATTAGAGGGGTAATGTACTTAAATAGATCTAAAAATCTGCAATTCAAGTTGCATTAGAAACATGTCATAGTGTTTCAGTTTAACCATTGAAGCATCAAGTCTCTTAGCAGAGAAGGACTTAACCGTCTTCTATATATTGAGGTACATCCCAAGGAGTGCCAAAAAGGTTGATTCATGAAAGTAGCATTGAAATTGCATAAAGCCTATTAACAACCTAAGAAGAAGGTTGATTTAAGGATGGTAGCAAGATTTGCCTAAAGCCTATTGACAGTCTAAGAAGGAGGCTGATTCAAGGATGGTAGCAAATAGATGCCCGATACTAAGTGACAACCTCTATGTATAAAATCCTCTAACAAGGTCACACCTAACAGTGTGTTTGTAACCTTTAACAGGGTTGGCTCCTAACAGGGCTCACTTCAGAAGAGTGAAAATTTGGGGTACCGGTCCCAGTGGGTTTTTCCTTAACAGGGTTTCCACATTAAAATCCATGTGTTATGTGTGTATGGCTTATTACTGTATTGTTTTACATTTCACATATGCATTTCTGGATTGATTGGCATACTTTGCATATTTACTGAGTATCAGTAAATAGTTTTACTGCTTGTCGGTAATCAAGGAGAATAAGGACAGACAAGGTAAACCGACAGACAGTTAATTATTATAAGCATTTCATGGCATGCATCTTTTAGGGACTTAATAATCTGAGATGTATTTGATTGGTGGTTAGTGATTAAAGGATAAATTTTTGAGGCCACTGATTCACCCCCCCTCTCATTTATTACTAATAATTGGTATCAGAGCTTGTGTGCTTAGAAAGAAGGTTTCAAGACCTAAGTAAAGATCACAAGATGAACAGATGAGATGTGCCCAAGTTGAACAAAGACAACTTTGCTTCATGGCAAAGCAGGATAAGACTCCACTTATCAGGTATTGGTAATGATGT
>MU224256.1:2354555-2383321 GCA_018584345.1 Thuja plicata | reverse complement strand
ATCTAGATGAAATAGAAGCACTCATGGCAAGGAGAATGCAAAGAGGCAAAGGTAAATACAAAGGCAAGTTACCACTTGTATGCTTTAATTGTAAAGAGATTGGACACTTTGCTGCAAGATGTCTTAATAGAAGAAAAGATTACAGAAGTAATGACAGATCTTTTGAGAAGAAATCTGACAGAGGTGATAACAAAGATTATAGAGGTTACCGACAATCAGAAGGAAAGAATACTTGAGACTACAAGGATAAAGGCAAGAAGGCTAGCTACCTAGCTGATTGCAAAGATGAAGATACTGACACCGAACCTGATAATGACATCGAGATTAACAACTATAATGAAAGATTAATCTATATGAATGCCATGCAATGCAACTAACTATCACTAACTTTTTGCAAAAGAAATGCAATAGAGATATATTTTCATCATTGAGCATTGTGGAACTAGGAGCAAGTACAATCATCACTAACCACATCATGAAGATATGAATACCGCTTTCATCGCTTTGGTAACCATTTAGAAAGGAGTACAACCCTCACTAGTTGAACTCCCACAAGTTCTTAAATTTTTGAGTAGTAAGTTTGGAATGCTCTAGGCTCGGTAGTGAGTTGCTTAAGCTTCTCATTCAACTCTTTTTCAATATCTTCTTCCTTCTTGATTTCAAGGTCAAAGTACAAACCTGTGTCACACTTTTACAAAGGAAGAGGACCACGCCATGCAAAAATGTTAAACTTTAACGACATAAAAGTGACATTTGTGTTTAGAATTTGAAAATGATGTAAACTAATAAAATATGTAAAATTGGATGTAGTTTATGCCTGTAATTTTTTTAAATTTTTTTTAATAATAATTGACATAGTCTTTTAGTTTTTGAAGTCCATTTTTGAATTGCTGAAAAACATTGAAAATCAAGGGTCTAGTTCCCACCAACAAAATATATGTAAATAATCTTGTTTTCCTCTGATTTTAGAATATGTTTTAGATGACATGTATAACTAGTGCATAAAAAAAGAAAGATTGGTTTTCGGTATATATTTTGTCTGTTATAACTATTCAAAGTCGGAGTTACCTGAAATTAACAGTTTTTGTCTCCCACCTAAAAATAGCAAATCTACAACAAATAAAAAACAAATTATATATTCTTGAAGATGACTCTCCTCTAGTGTTAAATATAAGTTTTAAAATTTTCCGAAATGATTTGCTATTTTTTTTTCTTTTTTCGAACGAGCATGTTTTTTAATGTTAAAATACCTACTTGGAGTTTTTTCAACTTATAATATATTATATGTAATCAAAACACAATAAAAATTATATGACCATAATCTAGACTCCGAGCTCTACAAAAGGGTATTTTTAGATTTTAAAAATTGTTGAGTTTTGATGAAGTAATCAGTTGTCTAAGTCAAAAGTTTTGTAATTTTAATTTTTTTACCTATTTGGATGCCACATAGGATGCCACCTAGACAGTTTTAGCCAGACCTGGTTCAGCTGAACCAGGTCCGGCTGAAACCCCCTATATAAATATGTGTCAATTCTTCATCGATAGAACATAGTTGGCTTATATTTACTTATGAATTTTTGGCTGAAACTGGTCCGACTGAACTTGTTTCGGCCGAAACTCATTTTCCACATCGACGCCACATGGCGCCACATTTGTGCTACGTATGTATGGCTGAAAATATTCTGGCCAAAACTATTTTGGCCGAAACAATTTCGGTTGGAACTACGAAAATGGTCCTCAAGTGCGACACAACTTCATACTTTTACCCTTCAATATTAAAATTTGAAAGAATACAAAACTTTTGAAACAATGAAATGATGGATGTCAGTTGAGTTTCAACTTCAAAACATAGCTCAGGAAGAGTTACCTTCTGTATGTCAATAGCTTTCAGTAAATCTTCCATCAATTTATTCGCCACACTCTCCTTGTGAATCTTCAACATATACTTAGTCATATCCTTGTTTGGTCCTTTGATCTGTTGGGCTAAATAAGCAACTTGGTCTAGTAGGGGTTCAGATTCATCAAATATAGCTTCAGGAACAATGTCCTGGAATATTTCCTTCACATGCTCAAGTATATTTACCTTCTTTTCTTTCCAATTAAATTCTCCTGTTCATCCTTTTGAGCTACTATATCAGCATATATTGCCAATTCTTTAGGCTTCATCACATTAGGGTCTCCCTTTGGTATGATGATTGGCTTGCTCAAATCAATGATTTACTTCTTCTTCTTCTTCAATCAACTTTTTCCAGTAGAGAGTTTGGAATGTGATGCCTTAGTTGCATCAGGTGGCTCAGCATGAGTATCGACTATGCTTTCTTCTACTTCTACTTCTTCTTTCTGTTCATCTTTATGCTTCTCTTTATTCTTTTCCTTAAGATTTGATTCCTGCTGCATTTCACTTTTAGAATCTGTTGTCTTCTGTACATTCTGATTCGTTGCTGTGTTGGTAGGTGGAATATCTTGCTTCTGACCATCGGTTTTGGTTGGGGGTTCCAACTTGGTGTTCTTTTCTTGTTTTGTCTCAGTGTCCTTAGGTTCTCCATCCTTATCCTTATCTGTACCAATAGGTGTCTCATTTGCTATGTCTGGTGTATCTTGTACAAACTCAGTATTAATAGTGTCATCAATTGTATATCTTTGTACTTGTGTCATGATCGGATCTTTTCTCAGCAAAGGTACATTGTCAACATCCATACACTCAGTATCATTCACTTGTGTATCCATGACATCTTAATCTTTTGATAATTCTTTTGTAGGATCTTCTTCCTCAAGTATATCTTCAATAATAACCTCTACATTATCAATAGTTAGATCAATAAGATCTAGTTGCTTTGTACTTTCCTTTATCTTTTCAGAAATGGCTGCTTCTTGTCTCTTTTCTGCTTCATGATACTCAGTATCATCAATGTGAAATATATCTTTTCATTTTGTAGTTGTTTCTATTGAGCATTGTTTTTACACAAGTCAATGGCTAGGATCTTGAGATTCAATTTCCTCTCTTGAAAGAATAATAAAGTTATTCCCAAGGTTCTCCGAGGTTGTGGTAGAACCTGCTTGGTTACTCAGTTAAAGATAAATGTGAATGTTCATGAGGAGGCCTTTGCTGGTACGTTCAAGACATCAAACTGCAAAACAACTTTAGTACTTTTTTTGGTATTTTCAGATTTATCAAAGATTTGTGTTTTAACTAAGGATGCAATTTTATGTTTTTTAAAAATGATTACTTTCATATCTATGACATAATTTAAATGAGTAAGGTAACAAGAAATAAAATAACTTTCTGAAAATGAAATCCTAACGGACATTAACCGTTGTTGATCTTCCCTTGCGAATTGAATGATGGAGAGATTTGGAACAAACCCACGAAGTATAAATCAGATGATGTCACGATTCTATACTCCATGGATGCAATCGTTTGGAGAGAAAACGTATTCACTCATGCAAGATTTTTAAAACCTATCAAATCGTGAAGCCACCAAGATGCACGCACACACGAGATGGATTTATCGTTAAGCCCAATAGATGATCTTTTCCATGCATTCGTCACAACAAGGTAGATAGATAACAACAAACTCCAATTAATAGAAACTTATTTTCGAAACACAATAAATAATTGGCTCTTTGAAAATAATGAACAAGTATGTACACATTCAATGATTTTCCATAGATAGCAGAAATATCACACCACGAATGAAGCACCAATTGTAGATTTTTATTGCATAAGGAATATGACCCTATTACAATACTTTTGATTAAAATATATAGAGTCCTGCTCTTTAAACTCTGAATGCCAAAATTAGGGCATTAGAGACTCTAAATTAATGAAAATAAGCTAAAACTAGAACTTTGCTGAAAGAAAACTATTGCTAACTGATACTAAAAAACTTGCATGGATTTTTTAATCCATTTACAATTAGATTCTTTGCATGTAACTGGAGTCTTTTTCTTAAAATCTTGGAGTTCAACCTTGGAATCTTCATCTGGGGTTCTCTTTGCGGTGGGAGATGATAGGGGACCCTTAGTCCTTCCAAAACAAACTCTAGTTAGGCACCAATCTGATCTGGAGCTCAACTTCCATGCAAAAAAAGTGATCTCGTTGGAAAGACCCAGAAATTCAGACCCCGACCTCTACTCCGAAGTTTTTCAAGTGCCAAAAATTACTAAGTGTCAGAACCCAAAATTGGAAGCCCAAAAATTTCAGCCCTTTCGGCCATTTCAGAGGCCGAAAGGCCAAAAGACTGAATTGCCAAATTTTAGCCTTTTGGAAAATGACTAAGTGTAGAAAACTACTTTATGCAAAATTGCTGCATAGATCTGAGGCATCAGTTTGGAAATACTTCCAGATGGGAAGCTCAGAGCCTTTGTACTATCTCTTGAACTTCTTCATAATTTATCTCTTTCCTCTTCACTTTGTTGACCCTTCATTCTTGCTTCTCTTTGAAAATAATCAATTCAAAAGTGAAGAACTTGATCTCTTCTTCATGCTCTGACATCCTCTGCATGTCTTCCTTTGAGTAGAACAATTGGTGTAAGGCCTCTTTGGTGCTAACGCCTGCCAAAATATCTCTGAGCTGCTGCATCACCTCTTTCACTGGATGTAGGGTCTATTTTTCTTGGTCCCAGTATAGGTCCAAGATAATCCCTATGAAGAAACCATCTATTTCTCCTACCCATTCCATGACTTCCTTCTATTTTTCATTATGTAGGCTAGGCACTCTTTGAAGAACTTTACTGTCTTGGTTATGCGCTTGATCTAGGTTTCGAAGTTGTCTTGTTCTTCACCCTCATATATCTTTACTAGTATCTGGAAACATTACTTCTTAATTATCTTTAGGTCTTGGAGGGCACCTTGCCATTTAGTTATCTCAGAATCTAGGCCATCTTCACTTTCCATTTAGTTGATCAACTTTGTTGTTTCAATCAAGATGACTCTATAAGGTCTAAACAGTAGTTTGATAACCCCTTCTCCATACTGCTCAAAGTCATTCTTCCAATCCCCACTTTCTTGGATGAAGGAAGGGGTCCAATTGGCTGGTAAATATGGAGTGGCCCTCTTTTCTAATACAACCTATAATGAGGCCTCTGGGAAACTTGGGTCAATGGGACCCACCATCTTATGAATGAACTTCTTTAGTGCCTCATTTTTCTCTATGAAGGACTTGATGATCTCTTCATCCTTACTCATAAATCCTAAAACATCCTTCAAACCTAGAGTTGCTAATGTCTTACTCCCTTCCTTAGTGGGCTCACCCAAATCTACCTCTTCAAGTGTATAATCTTTGAGGGTCACTTGTGCTTGAGAAGTACTGACAGAAGGAACTGCTATTTGTGCCTTCCAACGTCCCCTAGTGTCTTGGGTGACATAGGATATGGTCCTTGCTGGTATGTTGGCCTCTGCCTGGTGAATAGCTTGTCCCAAGGATTCCATGTCTGTATCTTCTCCTTCTTCCTCATCCATGTAAGTTCTCCTCCTAGGATGAATTTATTGAGTAAACCAAGTAGGTTTTTAAGGTGATGACCGACTCATATGGGGAAACATGGAGGATCAAAGCCAAGTTTTGTGATCCGGGGGTCACCTCCTCTTTTGACTCTTTCTCCTATTCCCTTTCTTTCTCACCTTCTCCCTAATTCATTTCTTCTCCGTGACCTTCCCCTTCTCCCTTTTCTTCTTCCCCCTTCTCTTCTTCTCTCCCCTCCTCTTCCACTATAGCATTTGATTCATCCTTATCTCATCCTTCATCTCCCAAGGAATTAGTCAACACTTTTGTATTAAGGCCAATCATGGCCGCCATGGTGGTTTTGGAGGGTAACATAGCTTCCATGCTTACTGACCCTTGGGGGTCATGATGAAGCAAGGAAAAGGAACTGATGGTGGTTGAGTTGGTGTTGGCACTGTAGGTGGTGGAGTAGGAGTTGGAGGTGGAAGAGAGGTAGGTGGAACACGAATGTGAGGTGGTGGGGTTGAAGTAGAATTCTCCCTTGTAGACTTATTTCTTACTATATTAGGAGCCACAATGGCGTCTTGAGATTTAGGTCCTTGGACGGTGTTAGAATCCATCCCCACGACATGGATGTTTAGTGCGGGATTAGTGAGTTGGACCGAAGGTGGAGTGAGGGTCACTTGGGACTAGATGAGTGATGGTGCTCTCATGTCATATCCTATTGTTGAATCTGGCATGTCCTGTCCCTGGTCTGCAAAGCATTCTAGGCCTTCAAAATTATATATCTATAATTCATCTTAACCTAAGGCATCTAGAGGATTCTCTTGCTCTTTTGGATCCTCCATGTGTTTTCTTGTAGTCTCCTTTTCTTTTGTCCTCTAAGATCTTGTCCTTTTAATCAGAGGTATGTCTTCCTCTTCTTCTGGCTCCTCCTGTAATTTTTCTAGTCATGGAGATGCAGAAGCTCTCCTCCTTTTATAAATTTAATTCCCTTTTTTAGTGGCAGGGGGAGATTGGCTAGAAGTGGAAGGGCCTTCATCTTGTAGGGCCTGTGATGATCCTACTAGAGGATATATCTTTCCAGTCATCCTAGTTTTTTGAGCCTTGTGCCTTGGATTTGGAGCATACTCTATTGTATGTTCATGGCCATATACTATCTTTGGCTTATGAGGTGGGGCCTTCTTATACAGGGGCACCGTAGACCTCTCTCCACGTTACTTATCCACCTTCTTGGGTGGATCCATAAATGTATTCACAAGGATTAAATCCATCTTATAAGGCCTCTTAATCCATGCTTTCGTTGTTTGGACCACATGCCTAGATCAAAATTCAATATCATCGTTCTCATCCTTATCAATTTCTGCGTTCATGATGGGCCTGTTGTATATTTTATCCACAGTGTAAATTGACTCGAGCACCCTATCTGAATCATTCTCCCAAATCTTTGGGGGAATTGGGGGAATTGGGGTCTTCAAGGTATCCTGTGCAAGGGTAAGGCACGTCCTGCAATAGTCCTTGATTCTAATCTCATGATCGTCCACACAGTTTATCCAGTGATCTTTGAGGTGTGGCTCATGAATATAGAATTTGCCAATAATGTGGCTGTATGTACCTATTGGGTCGAATCATGCTCGGATGGTTTTTTACAATTGAAGTAGGAATTCATCCCACTCGAAGGCCAAGGACTTGCAAAATTTCATGTCTTGGAGAGTGTATGGGCCTATGAGGATAGGAAAGTCCCAGTAGTACTTCTTCTTATGTTTTATATGTTCATAAGCATCTGCGAGTTTTCTGGCCATTTCTAAAATGATTATCTAGTCAAAAGGGTACCTGGGCAGTTTCTTTGGTTGCAAAGTAGATCCTGCCACCTAGATGAATATAAATGTCCTAAACTATATGTAATAGGCCACAGTGGCCCTTACTTTGGTAACTGCTTCTTCTGACATTCTCTTCGCGAAATCACCTTTAATGGATCAGATGATTATGAAGATGAAAGTGTTATTTACTATCCTGTAATCCAGGCTATCTTTTGGCATATTCACCCTTTTCACTAGCTGTGGGTATAGAATATGGGGCCATGCATTTTGATCATTGATGTCCCCCTTTTTGGTGAGCCCCAGATAGTCTTCCCGTGTGGCTAAAAATTAAACTATGTAAGTACTCATGTAGAATTTTGGATTATGCTTCACCTCAATCAATTGTTCATCCAGTCTGTCACTGATAATGTTGGCCCAATCAAACCTGGCCTTGCGGTTCATAATCTTCTCTATTAACAGGATCATCCAGTCCTCAAGATGGATGGACTGAGGTAGTCTATACACTCAGCTTATAAGTGTTACTGCTGCCTGGATGTCATCTTTTAGATATCCTATCCTGAGGTCTATCTTATCTAGTTTATTTTTGGGAAGAGGTTGCTTGAGGTAGTCATTATTTAAAATATTGTATGCCTCTTTGCCTTTATTTTTGAACCACCCGAGGTCCTTTTCTATGAAGAAGTCATAGAATTTGTCTACACCTTTCTGGAGGTGGAAGACCTCTTCTATATTGTCCGACCTTATATCCATAACTACCTGTCCTTCTGTGTTCTTTACTAACCTCTCATCTAGGATGTAGTGGTTGGCTAGAGTCATTATCAGCTCTGAAGATTTGACTACCACCAAATGCGCTGCTGCATTGACTAGGATGGAGTAAACCATGGAGGTGTAGTCTTTGAACCTCCTATTGGATGGGAGCACCTCACCAGGAACTCATCCCAGTCTACATTCCCGATATCAGTATCGGTGATCTCGACATATTTATTCTCGATCTTTGAAGGTGGGTGATTCCCCTTGTAAAGGTACTTAATTGGGGATGTTGTTCATTTCTCAGGCATTCCTGCAAGAAAAAATGCAGGTATCAGTATTTTTTATTGAAAGGAAACTATGAAAAGCAGGGAAAAAAATGATTTATCTAGGGATATAGAATCGAAAAGCTTTTAACAAGCCAAAATATTTTTTTTTCTCTTTCGACCCTTTTGGGTTTTTGGATGCCAAAAATAATGTCGTGGTCCGAAAATGCCAAACTTGCGAAAGAGAGAAGTTGGAGGAATAAGCCTTCTCGCTCTTTCGGTGTATACAAGTTTGACCAAGATGTCAGACTCTAAAAGTATGAAGCTTTCGAAAGAAGGACCTTGTCACTTAGAGGTTTGGCCCTTTCGACCTCTCAGGGGTTTCAAACATTTTGGGGGTCCGAAACACCGACACCTCTAAAAATTTGAAATGCACTTGGTGACAACTCGAGGGGACATACAATTTTTGACCTTTTAGAGGCTGAAAACCCGCGACTAGGTCACGACACAAAAAAAACTAAACTCTAAAATGCAAGAAAGAAAGAAAAAGAGGAATAAGAAACCCCTCCACAAGTATAAGGGTGCAAAAAACCTAGAGACTAGAGAGAGAGCACGAACCGACTAGGTCAAAAATGCAAAAAATAGACGTAAAACAAAAAAGAAAATACATAGAGACGAGGTCAAAAACCCTACCTCTAAAATGTGAGGCAAGGGAGGACAAGAACCAAGGCACATGGAGCAACTGACAGAGCACAACGAGTAGGAGGAGAAAAAAATGTTGAGCGCACGAGCAAGAGGCAGAAAATACACAGATTGAAAAAAACTCAAAGTGTTTAGTAAATGAGGCTCGGGTGACTTAAATAGCTCATGGGGTGACATCACACAGTTTCAATGTTTCGGTGGTCAAAATGCTGAACATCAGGTGACCTCATCCCCTTTTCAGTGTTTTGGAGGCCAAAACACTGAAAGGACTGACTTGGCCTTTTGACCCTTTCAACATTTTGGAGGACACTAGGTCCTCCAAACTTTTGAAAGGGCAAAAAGGCCGAAAACACTTAAAATTTTCTCAAGATGTCCCTGAAGAACCTAATTCAAGGAACAGGGAGAGGGGTAGACCCAACAAGCCCCAAAAAAGAGGTGGGTCCCCATGGTCAAAGGACCAAAATGGGGTGTGTGTTGTGGAGCCACAACAAATAGCCCCGATAAAAGCAGGAATGACCAAGGCATTTCTTCATCATCAAGACTCTTCCAGATTCTAACTTTGTACTGAAACAAAAAATAAGAGCCGTCCACACCAACTATCTCTCAATGAATTCTTAGTTTGAATCTTTCTTTTGGTCTCCAAGTGTGTGTTCATGTGTGTTCATTCCTTGACCTTTGATTTCTGCCACCATAATGTTTATTAGTTGTTCACCATGTAGACCAAGGCTTCCCAAAAAGAGCTTTGCTGCCAGTTAGGCGTCCATAGCCGTGACAAAGTTTTCCCTGAATCCCAAATGTAACCTTTCTCTCCTTCCAACTAGATGTCTATAGCCCCAGTAGAGGTTGTTACACCCACCCTCGTCTATTTGGTTTTCTAGGTGGGAGATATATAGGAGAGTCCTTTTCTTTGACAATTTTTTTTAAAATTTTCTTCTTTTGTGTTGTGAACCATGTCAAGCTCTTGATGTGTGTAATTTTTTATATCCAGGTTCACACTATATTTTTTGATTAATTCATGCAACTATTAGGCCATGCCACTCAGATTTTACACTTGTGACCTCTTTGTGCTATTTTTATTTTGTGTGCTTATTTCTCTCTTCTTCAATGAATCTTCTTTCCTCCTGCCTTCACATACCCAGAATTGAGTTCTAGGATCGGTGGGTACCCAAATCCACACACTAGTGCTGGTCCCAACTGACAAATTATCAAGGAACCAATGCTCTTGGGCACTATTTCTTAGTGTGCTTTGTGATTAAGATGACCAAACATCGAAGATATCTCCGATTATCAATGATAGATGCCGTCACTTTGACTTTTGGAGTGTTCTCTACGCTGCATGTTTCTTTGGAGAATTTCACTAAGAAATACCTCTACTCCCATTAAGGGACTACTTAGAATGAATCCAAGACACACTTGACCCAAATAAAAATGGGCCCCGACAAAAGGAGGTGACCAAGGACAAAATAAAGGGACTGACAATGAAGAAAATGAAAGACCAAAAGAAAGAAAATAAAGAAAGAAAAAAGACTATGATACAAGGGACAGAAGGCTTTCCTACTTAGGATCCAAAGTAATGTTTGAGGAATTTCCCATTTACTAGAAATGGGGTCAAATCTCCATTTAAGGTGCTGATCCTAAAAGTGTTCTTTCCCAACATCTCTGATATCTGATAGGGGTCTGTCCATAATTTTTAAAATTTGGTGTGGCTGCCCAGATTTTCCTTTGCCTTATCCCACATGACAACCAGGTTAGAGATCCTGAAGGATTTAATGGTGTCTCTCTTATCGAACCACCACTTGATGATGGCCTGGTGCTTTGATACATGCTCCATGGCCAAGGTTCTCATCTCCTCCAGGTTGAGGAGGTTCATGAGTCTAACTTGGACTCAATCTTTGCCTCCTACGTATAGGTCCATAAATATCAAGATTGAGATTTTCAAGTTCATAGGGAAGACCGGTTGCAAGCCATAGACCAATTGGTATGGGGGTATCTCCAAAGGATTCTGGATCCTCACCCGGTCTATCCATAGGGCATATTTCAATTGTGTGTTCCAATCCTAAGGATTGTTGTCGAGGAGATGTTTGATCACTGTCATCAAGTTCTTGTTGGTAGATTCTGCTACGCCATTTCCTTGTGGATAATAATTGGAAGATAATTTGAGGATTACCTAGTTTTCAAAGGCCCATTGTGTGAATGAGGTGGATGAGAAAGAGGGAGCATTGTCAAATACTAGATAGAATGAAATTCTAAACCTGGTTATGATGCGCTCCTCTAGGAACTTGGTCACTACCTCCATGGTGCAATTATTTAGTGCTTGGGCCTTCGTCCAGTGTGTGCAGTAATTAGTTGTGGTTAGAATGAACTTGTGTCCTATAGACAAAGGGGGTTTAATCACTCCAACAAAATCTAATCCCCATTGGGCAAATAGACGTACCTCATATACTGATTGTAAGGGAATTGCTAGATTTCTCTCTCGGGTTGCACTCGCTTGGCAAGTGTGGCATGATCTCACATGTTCTCCAGTGTCTTTGAATAATGTTGGCCAAAAATACCCTTCCCTTAGGATTTGGTGAGCATTCACCTCAGCTGAACCGTGCTCTGTTCTGTATCTGTCATGAAAGTCTTCTAGAACTTGCTTTGCTTCGAACCTATCTAGACACCTCAAGTACAGACCCTCATAATTGCATTTATATAGCTGACCATTCTTCAACATGTATGAGCCTCTTTTTATTTTCAAATCCCTTCTCTATGAACTATTCATCCCCTCTGGGAAACGATTTTGTAGTAGGTAGTAGACCACGACTTGATACCATATATTAGTGATCACACCTTGATCAGTGTAAGTTTGGCATACTAGACCTTCTTCTACTTCAGAGATTAGTTTTGTCAGGCCTTGGCCTCTTACTAGTTTCATTTTCTATATTTCTAGGTCAAACTCTTGCAATATGTCCATCCATTTTCCTCTTCTCTCTCCTAGCTTGTTCTACATCAACAGATATTTTATGGTTGCGTCAGGGACTATCCTGAAGACTTTGCTTCTCAAGATGTAATGCCTAAAATTCTTCACCGCTTTGATGAGAGAAAAAGGCTGTTTGTCCAGGTTGGGGTCCCTGATCTCAACATACTTAAAGGGGAAACTCATGAAGGCTATGGGTCTCTTGTCTTCACCATCTTTCTTCTGTGTGAGGATACATGTGCATGAGTGTTCTGATGAAAAAGAATATACTTTAAAAGGAATGGTGTAGTCAGAGATGACAAGTATAAGATCTGTAGAAATTGCGTCCTTTATCTCCTCAAAATATTTCTTTACTGGGATAGTCCACTCAATCTTGGCATCCTTTTTGAGCATGTCATTCAAGGGTTTTAATATTTTTGTAAAGCCGCTAATGAACTTCCTCACAAAGTTAATCTTCCCAAAGAAATATTTCAGCTCTTTGCGGCTATGAGGTGGTGTCAAATTTAGAATGATTTCCACCCTTTCGGGGTCTATGAATATCCCATCTTTTGAAATGATGTGTCCCAACATATTGCCTTCAGTTACACCAAACACACATTTCTTAGGATTGAGAGAAATCCCATATTTCCTACATCTTTAAAGGCACTTTCTAAGATCATTTATATGGTCTTCTCTTTGTTTTGAGAATAGTGTGAGATTTTCCATGTAAATGATAATGCACTTCCCAACTAGCCCCTTGAAAGCTATTCCCATTTCCCTCTGGAAAGTGGCCCCGATGTTAATTAGATTGAAAGTCATCCGTCGGTAAGCGAATGTTCCCCATTTGGTTGTGAATGCTATTTTTCAGCCTATCCCCTTCCTATACCATTACTTGATTGTAACCAGAGTAACCACCCATGAAGTAAATCATTTGAGACCCATTGGCTATTTGCAACACTTCATCAAGAGATGGGAGTGGGTAGTTATCTTTCTGAGAGGCTTTGTTCAGGATTCAGAAGTCCACGCACAATTGAATCTCACCAGTTTATTTCTCACAGAAACCAAGTTGGCCACCCATGTGGAGTGTCATATGGGGAATATGATTTTGAAATCTAGCAGTTTGTGAACTTCCTTTTGCATCAAAGGCTCCCTAGTAGGGTTGACGAGTTGTTGACGTTGGTGGAATGTTTGGAATCTAGCTTCAGTGGGATATTGTGCACAATGACTGAGGTTTCATACATTTTTAGTTCTTCATAACTCGAAGCTATGACATCTTGATACTTTTTAAGGAGGTGGACAATCTCTTCCTTTTCCTCTTTGGTACACAATCTCTTCCTTTTCCTCTTTGGTACATACTCTCCTAATGTGAACTTCTCTTGGCTCATCTTTGGTTCCAAGGTTATAGGACTCATACTCTTTACCATCGGGTGGTATGTACAGATGTCTTTTCATAGCAGTCCCATTGCTATAAAAAATCCTCTCTAGTTCCACCATTCCTTTGGGTGTGGAATTGGTCCTTAAGTTTATGATGCCTTGATCATTAGGGTCTTCCACACTAACTTCTTCTGCCTCTTCCTTCTCTTCTTCTATGATTTGTTTCTCAAACACCCCTGTGCACATGATGAACTCAAGGATGTGTTGGTCATCTTGAAAGAATTGGAAATTTGTAATGTTATCCAGGATGGCCAGGGCTGCAATAAGTTCAACTGAAAACTTCTTTAGTTTAGACTTCTCCATCGGATGTAGCAAACCGACGGATACAACTAGGGCATCGGTGACGACGTTCTTCCTTCATGGGATGGCCTTGATGTTGAATGCTTTGAAGTCATTGATCAAGTCCCATGCCTTGTTTCGGCAGACTGAAAGCCTCTTATCATTACAAGAATACTGACTATAGACTTTTTTGATGACTAATTGTGATCCTCCTTCCACCGTCAAGGCTTTTATTCCTTTCTCATGGGGCAGGAGGAGTCCACAGACCAATGCTTCATATTCTACAACATTGTTAGTGCACATTATAATCTATATGCAACATAAGAAGACTTACCTCTTGGATTTACGAGTTCAATCCCCACTCCTGCTCCTTGTTGGCATTTAGATCCATCAAAGCATAATTTCCATATTTGGTACTGCTTTGCGGGTTTCAAACCATTTTTGAGAATCCCTTTGTTCGGGGCTTTTACTTCTCTTCTTCGTCACTACCCGAGGAAGTTGACTCTCCTTTTTTTTGTCTCTTGGACACTTTTAAGGTCAGGGAATTTAGTACTCTCACCATCTTTATATTCCTATAGTTCTTCGTATGGCGTACATGCTCCATCATCTGAGGTGCTCCAGTCACTGAACAAGTTCAATGTAGGGCTTTTGGTGTCTAAATTTGACCCGCTATCTTGGCTTTCACTTGGGGCATCTGAGTCTACTGAGTTATCTATCCTAATTATAGAGCCACCTTTTCTTTCCACTGCAAGGGTTTCCTTTCCCACCTCAGGTTCCCTTAGGGTTTTGAATGGTAGAGTAATTTTGGTAAGTTTTTGAGACAGTGCATTTTGGCAATTGGAGCATGTGAATGCTGATTGACTTTCTTGATGTAACTGATAGTACCCTAGCAACAAAAGGATGTTATGGTTCGTGTATTTACCTAGGTTCTACATGCTTGTCATTATACTACTGATAAAGTTTTTAATGATGTCTTCATGGATGTTGGGTTCTAGTATGCCCTGTATCAGACTATGGATTTGTTCTTCAATTTCCCTGATTTGGAACATGAAAATCTCATACATCCGATAGGTGCCTAGGTCCGTCTATGTGAACAAGACCTCATTTAGAGAATTATATTCAATGATCATCCTTCTTAAATTAGGCTCGACATCAATCTTGATTTGGTTGTTCAGTCCTTTCCATGGTAAGCATAGTTGCGTGAAATCTGTGGACAACCATCCTTTCAAACGTTTGGTCCATTCTCTACTTAGTAGCATTCGATAAGTTTTGAGAATAGCTACCACATGCACATCAATGTAATCTTGTATCCTTGGGTCAAAAACTAGTTGGATATGTATGCCCTTGAGAACACCAATTACCTTGACTTTTGTCTTGTTGAGTTGGATCACCACTCTATTTGTTGTTTTTAGAATCATTCCTAGTTTTTGACAGATGGATAAAGGCATGACATTACAAGATTCTCCAAAATAGATCAAGAAATTATGTAGGTTCTTCTTGAATATTTGCAGACTAAGTAGAAATGGTGGTACCTCTATCTTGTCTTTGAACATTGTCGAGAAAGCTTTAGAAGTGTTGACGTTAGAGGTGGTCTTTGTGTTGCTAGCAATTGTCCCTTGTTTTGAATGGTCCAAGGACTTCAAGAGGGCTTCTCTCTAAGAAGGGAAACCTTAGAGAATCTCAAAAATTGATATGTTAGCCTTTGTTTTCTTTAGTTCTTCAACTAGAATGTACTTTTCATTTAACCATGCCGTGTTTTTGTAACTAGTGAACGTATTTGGTGGGGATGAGGTAGGGGCATTCAGACCTCTTGGTGGCATGAGATTATTGCTTGCTCGAGGATCTCGTGGAGTTGGTTTTTTACTTGGAGGTATGCCATCGTTCATAGGTTCCTTTTGACTCCATAGATTGTAGGAATTTTGATGATCATTCTGGAAGGCATGAACTTCTGAGTACTCAGGCTCATTTTCCTTTTGGAATGTGAAGACGAACTCTTCTTCTCCCGAACAAGGGCCCAAATTTTATTTGTTTCTTGACTCATAGGAATCGAACATCAGGGTGTTGAACTAAATGGGTGGTTCCTCTGAATCCTAGGGATACTAGTTGTGGATATTGCTTCCATACCCATTGTTTCTTTGGAACAGATTCAGAGCCACAACAAAATTAGCCTCCGTAGCTTCATAGGTGTTGGGATTATCTTCTAGTATACTACCATTGTTGGGTCGGGTGTTCCATGGTCTATTCGGTCTTTGATTCCCAATTGACTTATCCTGTGTATTGTTGTTATTGTTGTAAGTGTTAAAAATCCAATTCTGATTTTGGGGATAAGAATTTGGACCAACCGGTGCTCGTTGGTACCCACTTTGGTTTTGGGAAGGATTCAACTTCATCTGGGTGAGCTCATTTTTGAGTTGGGATAGGGTTTTCTTTATGACATCCAATTCAGAGGCTAAATGAGTATCAAGTTCAACTTGGGGCATAACCCTCTATTCTACAAATGCTACTTTATGAGCCTCATAATTGGGATAAGTGATGGATGGTGGTAGGGTTGTGAATGGTTACACTAGAATTGGGTTTAATGAAGGCATGTGAGTGGCCAAAGCTTGACTATTCATTGAAAATGGATGCGGGGCAGAAATGTTTCTAATGGAAGGCATGGTTGCGAAGTTTCCTTCTTGTGGGTCCATTTATTGTGTGAATGTTATGGCCTCATTATACACCTTTTCCATTGTTTCTCTATATGCAGGTGGGAGTCTTCTCAGAAAGATTGAGGTGAAGGGTCCAAAGATTTGAGGTAAACATGTACGATGGCTGCCTCTGGTATGGTGTAATGATCTTCCAACTTTTCATGCATTTTGTGGAAACGATGATTAAACATGGTGATGGGATCATTTCTCATTATTATGAACTGATGATATATCATGGAATCCACATATAACTTAAATTGATTGAGAAATTTGGTTAGAAACTTGATCCACTCAGAGATAGATCCCCGTGGTAAATTTAGGTAACAGTTGTATGCAAATTATCCCAAAGTGTATGGGAAAAGACGAAAGACAATGTCTTGGTGGGAAATCTCTTTGCCATTGCAAATTTATTTTAAGGCATGGATGTTCTCTTCTTCTATCCTCAATTCACCATGTATGAAACCTGTGCAAAACTTCTCTGGATTTTTGGGCAATTCATGGAGCTGTCCAAAAAAATTTAATGGTGAACTTTGTGTGTTGGCGAAGAAAGCCATTGGACGAGGTTGCTGCAAATTATGACTTTGATTTATTGCTGTGGGAATAGTTGGGGCAATGATGTGTGATTTATATCCATGTGGGTTCTATGACTCGGTAGGACGGTGAGAGGAGCTCTCTCTTGTCTTCTCTTTGTTGCTGTGAGCTCTATGATGGTGAGTGACTTCAATGAACTTGCCTCTTTTCGGAGATGATCTAAGCACTCGATCTATCTATTCTGGAGAAAAAGGATATGATGTTATTCAACTTTTCAGTCTTGAGACCCTCCTTCTAGTGCCACTTTTATTGAGCGTTTTTTTTATACAAGTCAATGGCTAGGATCTCAAGATTTAATTCCCTCTCTTAAAAGAGTAACGAAGTTATTCTCAAGGTTCTCCGGAGTCGTGGTACAACCTGCTTGGTTACTCAGTTGATGATAAATGTGAATGTTCACAAGGAGGCCTTTGTTGGTATGTTCAAGACATCAACTTGCAAAACAACTTCAGTACTTGTTTTGGTATTTTTTGATTTATCAAAGATTTGTGTTTTAACAAAGGATGCAATTTCATGTTTTTTAAAAATGACTACTTTCAAATCTATGACATAATTTAAATGAGTAAGGTAACAAGAAATAAAATAACTTGCTGAAAATCAAATCCTAATGGACATTAACCATTGTCGATCTTCCCTTGCGAATTGAATGATGGAGAGATTTGGAACAAACCCACGAAGTATAAATCAGACGATGTCACAATTCTATACTTGATGGATGCAATCATTTGGAAAGAAAACATATTCACTCATGCAAGATTTTCAAAACCTATCAAATCTTGAAGCCACCAAGATGCACACACACATGAGACAGATTTATCTTTAAGCCCAATAGATGATCTTTTCCATGAATTTGTCACAACAAGGTAGATACATAACAATAAACTCAAATTAATAGAAAAGCAGATTCAAAACACAGTAAACAATTGGCTCTTTGAAAATAACGAACAAGTATGCACACATTCATCAATTTTTCATAGATAGCAAAAATATCACACCATGAATGAAGCACCAATTATAGATTTTTATTGCATTAGGAATCCAACCCTATTACATTGCTTTTTATTACAATATATAGAGTCTTGTTCTTTAAACTCTGAATACCGAAATTAGGGCATCAGAGACTCTAAATTAATGAAAATAAGCTAAAACTAAAACTTTGCTGAAAGAAAACTATTTTTAACTGATACTAAACAAATTGCATGGATTTTTTAATCCATTTACAATCAGTTTGTCCATTCAAGAGGGATCAAAATCATCATGAAAAGAGAGATAAAGAAGATGTGGTTTCTTTCCATGAAACTTGAGTCTTTTCTTGATCTTGGAGTTCAACCTTGGAATCTTCATCTGGAGTTCTGTTTGTGGTGGGAACTAATATGGGACCCTTATTACTTCCAAAATGAACTCTAGTTAGGCACCTATCTGATTTGGAGTTCAACTTCCATGCAAAAAAGTGATCTCATTGGAAAGACCCATAAATTCGGACCCTGACTTCTACTCCAAAGTTTTTCAAGTTCCAAAAATTACTAAGTGTCAGAACCCAAAACTGGAGGCCCAAAAGTTTTGGCCCTTTCAGAGGCCAAAAGGATGAAAGGCCAAAAGTCTTGATAGGCCAAAAGGATGAAAGGCTGAATTGCCAAATTTCAGCCTTTTGGAAAATGGCTGTGTAGAAAACTACTTTCTGCAAAATTGCTGAATAGATATGAGGCATCAGTTTGGAAATACTTTCGGATGGGTAGCTTAGAGAATTTGTACTTTTTCTTGAACTTCTACATAATTTATCTCTTTCCTCTTCACTTTGTTGACCCTTCATTCTTGCTTCTCTCTGAAAATGGTCAATTCAGAAGCGAAGAACTTGATCTCTTCTTCATGCTCTGATATCCTCTGCATGTCTTCCTTTGAGTAGGAAAATTAGTGCAAGGCCTCTTTAGTGCTAACACCTGCCAAAATATCTCTGAACTACTGCACCACTTCTTTCACTAGACACAGGGTCTATTTTTCCTGGTCCCGGTATAGGTGTAGGTCAATCCCTGTGAAGAAACCATCTATTTATCCTACCCATTCCATGACTTCCTTATGTTTTTCTATTATGCGGGATAGGCACTCTTTGAAGACCTTAATTTTATTGGTTATGTGCTTGATCTAGGTTTCAAAGTTTTCTAGTTCTTCGCCCTCATATATCTTTACTAGGATCTGGGAAAATTTCTTCTTAATTATCTTTAGGTCTTGGAGGGCAGCTTTTCATTTGGTTATCTCAAAATATAAGCCATCTCCACTCTCCATTTGGTTGATCAACTTTGTTGTTTCAATCGAGATGACTCTGTAAGGTCTAAACACCAGTCTGGTAACCCCTTCTCCATACTGCTCAAAGTCAATCTTCCAATCTGCACTTGCTTGGATGAAGGTAGGGGTCAAACACAATAGTAAATATGGAGTGGCTATCTTTTATAATACATCCTGTAATGAGGCCTCCGAGCAACTTGGGTCAATGAGATCCACCATTTTATGAACGAACTTCTTTAGAGCCTCATTTTTCTCTATTAAGGACTTCATGATCTCTTCATTCTTGTTCATAAATCCTAAAGCATGCTTCAAACCTAGAGCTTTTAATGTCTTACTCCCTTCCCTAGTGGGCTCAACCAAGTCTACCTCTTCAAGTGTATAATCTTCGGGGGTCACTTGTTATTGCGAAGTGCTAGCATAAGGAACTACTACTTGTGCCTTCTAGTGACCCCTAGTGTCTTGGGTGACATAGGATATGGTCCTCGCTGGTATGTTTGCCTCTTCCTGGTGAAAAGATTGCCCCAAGAATGCCATGTCTATACTTTTCCTTCTTCCTCATCTTTGTAAGCTCTCCTCCTAGGTTGAATTTCTTTAGTAAACTAAGTAAGGTTTGCTAAAGGCAGTGACTGGTTCATATGGGTTAAAATGGAGGATCAAAGCCAAGTTTTTTAATCTGGGGGTCACCTCCTCCTCCGACTCTTTCTTCTATTCCCTTTCTTTCTCACCTTCTCCCTCATTCATTTCTTCTCTGTGACCTTTCCCTTCTCCCCTTTATTCTTCCCCCTTCTCTTCTTCTCTCCCCTCCTCTTCTACTGCAGCATCTAGTTCATCCTTATCTCATCCTTCATATCCCAAGGAATCAATCAAAACTTCTATATTAAGGCCAATCATGGCTGCCAATGTGATTTTGGAGGGTCACATGGCTTTTGCACTTACTGACCCTTGGGGGATCAGGATGAAGCAAGGTAAAGGAACTTATTGTGGTTGAGTTGGTGTTGGCACTGTAGGTGGTGGAGTAGGAGTTAGAGGTGGAAGAGAGGTAGGTGGAACAAGAATGTGAGGTTGTGGGTTTGAAGTAGAACTCTCCCTTGTAGACTTATTTCCTACTATATTAGGAGCCACAGTGGTGTCCTGAGATTCAGGTCCTTGGACGGTGTTAGAATCCATCCCCACGACAGACACTTTTAGTGCGGGATTAGTGAACTGGGCCACAGGTGGAGTGAGGGTCACTTGGGATTGGATGAGTGATAGTGCTCTCATGTCATATCCTATTATTGAATCTAGAGTGTCCTATACCTGGTCTGCAAAGCCACCTAGGCCTTCAAAATTTGATAGCTAGATTTCATCTGAACCTAAGGAATCCAAAGGATTGTCCTGCTCTTTTGGATCCTCCACGTGTTTTCTTGTAGTCTCCTTTTCTTTCCTCCTCTAAGATCTTGTCCTTTTAATTAGAGGTATGTCTTCCTCTTCTTCTGGCTCCTCCTATAAGGTTTCTAGTTGCAGAGATGCAGAAGCTCTCCTCCTTTTATGAAGGCATTATATTTTGCCATTAGTATACTTAAGGAAAAACATGATTTGCACCATCGGTTTAATCTACATCAACAGACAGGTCACAAAACTACCCGAGGCCAAGGTTACCTGACAAATACTATTCAGTGTTATCCAGTGACAAAAAGGTAAAGGAAACCCGATGAGTAATAACAGTGCAACCCGATGGAACAGAAAAGAGAGGAACCTGATGGACAAAGGGAACCCGACGAACAGTTTAACAAAGGAATGCCAACAAACTTCAAGTTCAACCCGATGACCAAGAACTGATAGTCAGTTACATCCCTCAAAAATTGGATCTGACTTTCCACGTCAGATAAAGCACTGAAGTTGCAGTTATAGATTCTTGATTTAATTTTAAATGCATTATGTGTGGAGGAAGAAATGTATTTAATATTGTTTTAATTAGTTTTAGTGATTTAAAAAATGCAAACTATAGATCAAGGTCAAGTTGTAAACCTTTGATCTAAGAGTTAACATTGTAATGCGCAATTCCAAGATAGGTCAAATACTTGTATAAACAGGTGCTCAGTCTATTGAAAAGAGTTTTTTTAAAATGAAGATAGTAGCCACAGAGAGCATCTAGAGAATAGACAGTAGAATTCATGCAGAAGGACAGAAATAGAATCAAATCAGTTTCAAGAACATAACAGAGGCTATCGACGAGCATAGAAAAGGTATTCATCAATCACTTAAGGTGATATTTTTATTCTAAGAGCTTTAATGGACCTATAATCAACAATTGTAGATTGCATATAGTCAGGTCAACATTTGTACTCATTCTAACAAGTGTATTACACTAATGAAATCCTTTCAAGAAAGGTGGGCTTAACCATCCTATTGTAAATCTCATACCTGAGTGCACACTTAAATCAATGTTGCTAAAGCTCTTAACAGAGTAGATCTTAACAGGTCTCCACTTGAATACTCATAATAGGGTAGATCATCAGAAGTGATCAAATTGTAAGCCTTAACCGACTCGCTTGCATTTTGCAATAGTGAAGTTTTGTGGGTGCCATCCCCACCACAGTTTTTACTTCCTAACAAGAGTTTTCTGCAATACCATATCTTGTGTTATGTGTTTCTCATTTTCATGAATGTCTCTATGAATGCTGAAAACTATTAAAGATTATGAATGAACAATACATGCATAAGAAGGAACAACATTAATGGTTGGTAATGCAGTAATGAATGATTACTAATGATAAATTAGAAAGTTGTTAAAAGTTTTAGAGGCACTGATTCACCCCTCCCCTCTTAGTACTACTTCCTATTAATTCCAACAATTGGTATGAGAGCTAAGTCTCTTCTTGGAAAATATTAAAGGCTTAAGAGAAAAGATCATACAATGGAGAAGTACAAAATTGATAAGAATATTGAGAAGAAAAAGCTTGAGATACAGATGTTCTATGAACAATATAAAAAAGCGAGAATCAAGATGAGAGAGTTGGTGAATGAAAGGAAAGGTATGGCTACCCGAAACAATGAAAAAGATTATCAAGAAGAAGAGATTCTAGATTTATTTGAATCTTCAGGATCAAATACAGGTAATACATCAAATGCATTGGAAGAGAACATCACAAATCTAAAGGAGATCAATCAACATCTGACAGAGCAAATAAAGATGTTGCAAATTGGTCAAGAGAGCCAGACGGTAAGAATGATTGATGTGATGAGTTCTGTTAGATAAGATAAAACAAAAAGAACACTCGCTATTGATGAAAGAAGGAAGATTACAGAGAAACTACAAGAAAAGGAATTAGAAATTCAAAGACATGATGAACATCACCATGATCTCACAAATCATATTATTCTTATGAGTCAAGAAGCAAACATAATAAATGTGGAACTCATTGAAAGAATACTGATTATCGGTGAACTAAGAGAAGAAAATGTAAAGCTAAAAAATGAGGTTAGAATTCAACAACAACATAATGAGATTATTAGAAAGGCTGAAGAGAGCAATAAAAGAATGGATGAATTTCTTGAAGGACAACAAAGAGTCAAAAACAACAATGGTATAGGCTTTACGAAAAATGGAGAATCATCCAATCAAGCAAAGAATATCTATGAAAATCCAAGACCAAGAAAGCTAACATGCAAGCACCATGGAAAGAAAGGGAACATATCAAATGTATGCCGAGGTAAAATGAAAGGTATTCCTAAATCTACACTTACATTCATAGGATTCTTTTATAAATGTAACAAGAAAGAACAGAAGGCTTATGAATGCAAGACTAAGATAGAATAACCAAAGAAGGAAACCTACATGGACAAATACTGTCCTACATTCAAGATGAATGTGCACACATTTGAAGAATGCTAGAAAAAGAAAAGGCAAGCATGGAATCCTAAAGTTCAAAAGATTCATTATCAACCAAAGATAATAGGTTATCAATATACATGGGATTACAATACATGGACAAACTATACAACATGTGGTAGATATGGTCACATTGCTGCAAACTACATGAGAGCATGGACCAAAAAGTCTAGAGGCTGGTCAAACCCCATAATGGCATGCTTTCACTGTCATAAAGTTGGTCACCTCAAGAAAGATTGCAAAGACCGATTGACAAAGATAAGCTCATATCCCAATGGAAACACCATTGAAGATATTCGAAGGGCAAGAGACAAAATTTGGGTAAAAGATTCAAGAAATGATGAAGCTGGGCCAAGAAATGCAAATGGTGATGACCCCATCTAATGGATCTGGTGACATCATCACCCCCACTTAAGCTAAACAAGTAAGTATGGAATTTCACTATACCAAGTAATATTTTGCATAAGTTCCATTATACAATTGATAGATATTCAAAATCTGCATGAATAAAGATGCATATTATGTTACCTGTTCTAATTCTAAGAAAACAACCCCATTGGTATACAAATACCAAAAATCATCGGTGAAAAAAGTAGATAAGTTGTTCTACACTTACCAAAAATTGTCTTTCAACACATAAAGTGGCTAAATTGCCAATGTAAGCTGACACCTGTCGGTAAGAAAGGAAAATTACAAGTTGTCACTATAGAATACTGATATCCGTTGGTACAAGCAACATTGTTAACACCTTTTGTTAGAAAGTGAACATCACTGATGATGCTTTGGGAAGTCTTCCTGACAAAACCCCTCTTCATGTCCCAATGAGTCATTGAGCACTCATTACAAAGACTTTGGGAAAAAAGTTTATAAATAGTTGATGGGACAACTTCATTTTGCACTCGCGATTTGAAGAGAAAGCAAAGCGAAAAATAAAGCGATTAAAGAGCAGAAAGAAAAGCGTCCTCAGATCAATCTAAGAACACAAAAAACAAATCTTTCACCACTATTATGGATTGAAGTAAGTATCGAAGGCACTGAAAGATCTCTGTCATTATTTTTCAAGAAAGCCCTAAATTTCCAGAATACCCTAAAACTTGAAAAACAATGGCAACCACCTCAAGAAATGCTAAAATCAAGAATGATAAAAGGAATATGGTTAAGCTGATCAAGAATAGTACATGTATAGATCCCAAGTATAAAATCTACCTAGAAATTGCATTGAAACCCAATGAAACTGACGCATTTTCAAAAATCCCACCTAGGGTTTTTCTCATAGAAGATGTTAGGTCTTATATTCACTGCAAGATGGCAGAGATAGGTGATTTTGAAATGGATGAAGCTTATAAGAAGCTTTGTGATGCCAGAGGGAAACTAAAGGAAGAGAAAAAACACTTGGAAGTCAAAGGGTTAACTAATGCCCTACATTTCTCAAGGGAATTCAAAATAGAGTGGATAAGGTTAGTCTTAAGCAGAATGCATGATAAGAAGCTATGGCTAGAACAAACCAAGAAAATAACCAAGGATGTCCTTCACGCTATCACTGGTTATTTGATAACCAAAAAACCTAGGGCAAACAAGCATCCCTCCGTGAAAGAAAATTAAAAACTCACCAATGCAGAAGGAGATAACAAAGGTCTCAAAGTGAACATAATCACTGACAAAGAACTAAAATTGGGTGCATGTGTAATTGGGTATAAGATTTTTCAAGCAAGCAGATTGAACAACATATCTACAACATTAGTAAGCACAACTTACAAGATAGTGACCAAAGGAATTCAAATGGATCTGTGTGAGATCCTATTAAAACAACTCAATGAGAACATGCACACAATCAAGTCTACAAAGACCAACACATGTAAGTTCGGATCACTTATCATGTGTATCTTTCTCTATTTTCAAGAATACTTTCCTTCAGTAGAAAAAGTAAAATGGGAATCTATGAAACCAGTAACCCAACAAATTAGTGAACTGATTAAATCACTAGGGGAAAATTTTGAATCTGTTATGTCTGCTTACTTCCTTTAGTTCAAGGAAAAGATGATGGAGAGGACTAGGATTCTTGAACAACTTGTGGAAAAACATAAAGATGAAATATGCTTCATGGTGGACACAGATTTCACCCATATCAAACTAGTTGTACCAAGGATAGCTTGGTTAGCACCAATGGATTATGAGATCAATATTGATCAAGCTACAAGTGCAATTGATGCACTAATAAATGATCCTATTGACAACAAACAACCTAGGTTTGGAACCTATGAAGAGGCTAGATCTAAGTTAAAGAGAGACCTAGAGATAAAGAAAATTTTCAAAAAAAAGGATAAGATGATTAAGAATCTCAACAAGATTCTATCGTTTACAGATGAAGAACAGGAACAACCAGAGGAAACCGATGAATAGGGCACCATCGGTGAGGAACAGGAAGATCATAAATCAGATTCTGAGGAGACTAAATTTGATACACCTCCACCTCCACCTCCTACAAAGAAGCAGAGGAAAAGGAGTCAAACTGCTACAACCATATAACCCCTCTTAAGAAAGGTCAAGTAGGGACCTATATGAGGAAGAAACCAACGAAAAGAACAAGGCAACAAAATGTGAAAACTACACCTCCAAAGAAGAGGAAAAGGTTGGTTAGGAAAAAGGCTGACATAGAGGACACTAAAGATTATGAGCCTGATGTGGCAAAGAAGAACTACATGAATTAAACAATTGATGAAGCTGCTAAGTCTATTGCTACATCCAGAACCATGTCTGACAAGAAAATCAGACAATGAGATACACTAAACCCAGAGGACCAAAACAAGATACAAGAGGCAGTTATAAAATCAATGATCATGTCCAAATATTCACCGGCTGAATTTGTCAATAAAATACCTAAAGAGCTGGGAAAAATGGTATACCAACAATGGTCATATGCTCTACAAACTGAAAGAGAAGCAAGGGAGAGGGTACTAGTAACACTAATGCCTCCCCAATCAAAGGTAGAAGAAATCAAAGAAATACTCAAGAAGCACTCAAGTAAATTTGTAGCCAACATAAGGGCATACAAAGTATTAGAGAACAAATTCATAGATCTGGAAAAAATGACTGAAACTAAATGGAGGAAACTTATGGATCTACCGGTAGAGTCAAAAAGTAGTGAGAATCAATTACTTCTCATCAACACACCTCACAAAGAGGAGAAGACAGACAATGCAATTCCTCAACACATTGCTCTAGAAAATACTAAAAGTGATAATGAGCCCATTAAATTAGACACAGTCATGGATGATCTTGACATCCAAGATATCACCAAATATGACTCTGATAAAGATCCAAAGAAGAAATATAATGTAATATTCATTACACTTAAGGATCAAGAACAACAACAAGAATTAAAGACATCAAATGATAAAGATATGAATGTTGCTGATGAAAAAGTGTAGGACACTTCAGTCATGGACTCCAAAGAACCAGACCCTGCAGACCAAGCGCAAAAAGATGAGGATGTCAATGCTCAAAAAGATCAAACCGACGAGCATGAAACCACTCTGGATAGAACCCAAGCAACCAATCAAAGAAATATGACTGTACTAATGAAGACAATCAATATTTAGAGGGTAATGAAGGATCTGCAGTAGAGGACACAAGCACACCCGAGAACAAGGGTGATGGTGAAGCAAAAGACACCACAGATAATTCAAAGGAAACAACTATAGAGAAGGATGCAAATGATGATAAAAAAGATACATCTACTGATCAAAATAAAAAGGAAACACAAAATGAAGAAGGGGACACACAAACAAAGAAGGGTGAAGAAGCAAAGCAAGATGAGAAGGAGAAGAAATCAAAAGAAAAATTTGTAGAGACACCAAAGGTTGAAGGAGAGACATCTTCACAAAACTGAAAGGTGCCACCCAAACATAAAATACAAGAATCATATTCCACAAGGCCTTCACCAACCAATTCAAAGAGAAAAAGTGAACTAGATATGGTAGTTCATACATTTGAATCCCCAGAAATCTCAAAGAAGAAGAAGAAGGGAAAGCATAAGAATCCAATAACTCTGGATGAAATCATTGAGATTCCAGTTTGTGATCCAAGGACATTGAATCCAACTGCATTAACAAGATATGCTAGGCTCTGTGAGAGGAAAGTCATTTAAGACAAACTAAAGAGAGAAGAAAATGAGGCCAAGGTACTGGAAGTAGCAAGAGGAATACTTCAATAGATTGTACTTGATGTAGATATTGATCAAAATGCTCTAATGCTTGATCAACTGGTAATACTCATAGATGCAATAACATCTCAGAATATTGATGCTGAGAAAATTATGGAAGAGAGACTTGAACAAAATTATGAGTTAAAGCTAGCTGAGAAGATAAGCCAGGAAGTGGCATTGAAAAAGGTTAAGCTATTTGAATTGGTAAGTACAATTGATCCAATCATATCAGAAGCTATTACCTTAATACATAAATTGTGCACTCTAGATCAACTCACTCATGAGTATACCAACCAGATAACACAAATTGATGCTAATCTTAAATCAAGTGCACAAAGTCTCACAAATAATGAAGAAGCAATTAAATTAAAAAATGAGAAAATCAAACAAGCTCAGAAATAGAGACAAGACATTCAAATTGTAGAGATGAAATACATAGATGAAGTAAATGAGCTCCAAGCTCAGCTCTTACTGACACTTACACTCCTATAACAAAATGTGACAGAGGCAAATGCATTAATTGCCACCCCTGAAATGTCTGTCCTAGACAACATTTATGATATGCACACGAGGCTAGAGCTACACCACATGGCACTAGAACAAATGAAAGAAAAATGAGAGAAAATGCGAGAAGATATCAAGACAACCCATTCCAATATACTTGACACATTGTAAGTTGCACATTTTTGTCACAACTTTGACATATTATAAGTTGTACATTTTTGTCATAAGTATCAAAGAAAGGGGGAAATTGATATGTTCACTCACCTCAGTTAAAAGGGGGAAACAATATGTATAGTAAAAGAAAAAGGAAAATACAAAAATGAAATAATATTTACATATAGAGCAAAGAACTAAAAATGTATAATATACATGTACACATACTTATACTATACTGATGCATATAGATAGGGGGAGTCATATGATGACAAGGATATAAAAAAGGTGTACATACTAAACACTTTAGTATTATGCACATATCAATTTTTTATACTAATGTCAAAGGGGGAGATTGAAGGCATTATATTTTTCCATTAGTATACTTAAGGAAAAACATGATCTGCACCATCGGTTTACTCTACACCGAAAGACAGGGAACAACACTACCCGACACCAAGGTTACTCGACAAACACTATTCAATGTTATCCAATGAAAAAAAGGTAAAGAAAACCCGATGAGTAACAACAGTGCAACCCGATGGAACAACAAAGAGAGAAACTCGACAAACAAAGGGAACCCGATGAACAGTTCAACAAAGGAATGCCGAAAGACTTCAAGTTCAACCCAGTGACCAAGAATCGACAGTCAGTTACATCCCAAAAAAAGTGGATCTAACTTTCCACGTCAGATAAATCATTGAAGTTGTAGTTATAGCTTCTTGATTTAATTTTAAATCCATTATGTGCAGAGGAAGCAATGTATTTAATATTGTTTTAATTAGTTTTACTAATTTAAAACATGCAAACTAAAGATCAAGGTCAAGTTGTAAACCTTGGATCTAAGAGTTAACATTG
>MU224256.1:2344416-2354505 GCA_018584345.1 Thuja plicata | reverse complement strand
AATTTAAAACATGCAAACTAAAGATCAAGGTCAAGTTGTAAACCTTGGATCTAAGAGTTAACATTGTAATGCGTGATTCCAAGATAGGTCAAATACTTGTATAAATAGGTGCTCAATCTATTGAAAAGAGTTGTTGTTAAATGAAGATAGTAGCCATGGAGAGAATCTAGAGACCAGACAAGAGAATTCATGTAGAAGGACATAAATAGAATCGAATCAGTTTCAAGAACATAACAGAGGCTACCGACGAGCAGAGAAAATATATTCATCAATCACTTAAGGTGATATTATTATTTTGAGAGATTTAATGGATCTGTAATCAGCAATTGTAGATTGCATATAGTCAGGTCAAAATTTGTACTCATTCTAACAAGTGTAGTACACTAATGTAATCCTTTCAAGAAAGGTGGGCTTAACCATCCTATTGTAAATCTCATAACTGAGTGCACACTTAAATGAGTGTTGCTAAAGCTCTTAATAGAGTAGATCTTAACAAGTTTCCACCTCAATACTCCTAACAGGGTAGATCATCAGAAGTGATCAAATTGTAAGCCTTAATCGGATCCCTTCCATTCTGTAGATAGTGAAGTTTTGTGGGTGCCATCCCCATCGTAGTTTTTACTTCCTAACAAGAGTTTTCTATGATACCATATCTTGTGTTATGTGTTTCTCATTTTCATGAATGTTTCTATGAATGCCTCAAGCTATTAAAGAATATGAATGAACAATACATGCATAAGAAGGAACAACAGTAATGGTCGGTAGTAAAGTAATGAATGATTACTAATGATAGATTAGAAAGGTGTTAAAATTTTTAGAGGTACTGATTCACCCCTCCCCTCTCAGTACTACTTCCCATTAATTCCAACACTTTATACATTTTCTTCCCTTTTTTAGTGGCAGGGGAGATTGGCCAAAAGTGAAAGGGCCTTCATCTTGTTGGGCCTGTGATGATCCTACTATGGGATCTATCTATCCATCCATCCTAGTTTTTGGAGCCTTGTGCTTTGGATTTGGACCATACTCTGTGGCACATTCATAGCCATATACTATCTTTAGCTTCTGAGGCTGGGCCTTCTTATACTGGGGTACTGTAGACCTCTCTTCATGTTGCTTATCCACCTTCTTGGTTGGATCCATCAATGTATTCATAGGGATTGGATCCATCTTATAAGGCCTCTTAATCCATGCTTTTATTGTTCAGACCACATGCCTAGCTCAGAATTCAATATCATTGCAATCATCCTTATCAATTTTCGCGTTCATGATGGGCCTGTTGTATATTTTATCCACAATGTAAATTGAATCCAACACCCTATCTAAATCATTTTCCCAAACCTTTGGGGGAATTGGGGTTTTCAAGGTCTCCTGTGCAAGGGTAAGGGACATATTGCAATAGTCCCTGTTGGTTGTATTCTAGATTTTCATTGCTTTCCCTCGGCTGTGTGGTTTTCCCTCTTCAAGTTTTCATGTTTTCAAGCCTAAACCTGTAAAATTTTTCAAAAGACTTGAAACCCTAGCTATTTTTTAGTGTTCAAATTGGAAGAAAAACCCTAAGGCATTGTCCCCTTATGTTTCTCAGTTACCTTTTTGCCTCACTTAAGTCATGAGTTCTATTATGATCGCTTAGTCGCATAAATTAAAATAGAATATTCCTTTTTCTTTTCGACTTAGCGATTAGTCTTTGTCGCGTAGTCTCATGCAACATAAGAATATTCCTCTTTCTTTCCCAGACTTCATGATTTACTTTGTGTCACGTAATCAAGGAATCGTTGAAACAGAACAGTAATATATTAAGGGGCCCACAGACAGGTCAGGAGGTCGCAAGAAGTTTTCAGCAGCTAAGAGTTTATTAAGAGACACTGTGATTTCCTTTTGTCGCATGATCACTAAATGAGTCTGATATGAAGTGTGATGCAAAGCTTTAGTCACGCAGTCTCTAGAAAAGATGCCAGTTAAGTTAAAACTTCTGAGACTACGCGACTAACCTATGGCAGTTTGGGATGGAGCACAGTCGGGTTGTCGCCAGATAACTCAGATTTCAAATCAAAATAAGACATGTGTCAGGAGGTAAATGGATTTTTGAATGATCGCTTAAAGGTATAAGTTTATTCAGAAACTACGAGACTAATTAGGGGTTTTTGTTAGTCGCAAGGTCTCGAAATATTTTAAGGGTATGAGAAGTTTCTTGGCGATTAAGCGATAGCCGTAAGATAAAATCATTGAAAGATCCAATGGTAGTTGCCAAGTCTTAGAATAAAAAAGCCCAAGGAGAAAAGTCCTCGTGACTCAGTGGCTAAGGGTATGTCACAAGGTCGCAAGATAAATTAAAAGGTAGGATATCTTTGTCGTGATGTCTCAGGAAATTTTTGGCATTCAGCATTTTCATTCAGCAATCGGGCGACTAAGGGCAGTCGTGCAGTCTAGAAAAAGAAAGATAACATTTGGTGACTAAGAGATAACTCCAGAGGTTAACACTAACATTTAGTCGCATAGTCTCATGAAGAAAAATGGGTTAGTAATAACCACTGGCGACTTTGATTTCCTTGTGTCGCGTGATCGCCAAGTGGTGACTGTGGTTAGCAAAGATAAGGAAGCTGTGTAGTCGCCATGTATCTAGATAAAAAATGGGTTAAGGATTGGGGTCAGTGAAAAAGAAAATAAGTGCAGTCACGTGGTCGCTTAATGCCAAATTCCATGAAAAGGTGGTAGTATTAAATACGTCAGTATGAATCATTAGTCAGCCAATCAGATTTTTAGATTTTGATTACTGTGCAGAAAAAGGGTAGCTGAGATGTATGATAGTAGGCCAATCCAAGGGTGACATATCAGCTCATTTGAATTTTATAAGGTATTGCCGAGGATTCAGTTTTATGAATTTGATTTTCCTGTCACACTCAGGAAACTACGGCTAGGTTTTCAATTATGTTCGCAGTATGTGGAATTAAAGACAGAATTGATGTTCTAAGAATCATGAGCTATGTACTTTGAACAGTTACTATAAGGAGTTGATGGCATATTCATTTGCATTTACCTTGCTTTTAGAATTTCAAAACGTGAAGAGTTTAGTTGTCTGACAGAGCAAAAATTCAAAGATTTGCAGAGTTTTCTGTTGTTCAAAGAGGTCATTGTTTCCAGAATTGTGCACAAGGCAGTCTGTGAGTCTCAGTGATAGATTTGTTTCAATCAAGCACTGAAAATATGAGCAGAGCGGTGAGTGTAGCCTCGACCAGCGGTGAAAGTGAGAGGGTGCAGGAAGATGAGGCTAAAGGAAAAGTTAATTATTCAGATGAATTTCTCTATTTGCTTCCTGGTTTGACTCAAAATAAAAAGGGAAAATGCAAATGTGCTAATTGATGACTACCGAGATGTTTGAGATGTTGTTACTCCAGGAACAACAGGTTTTACTATTTTCAATTATTTTTATAAGAACTTTGACAAGGCCATTCCAGTATCAAACCCTTGGACCTGTGGTTTAGCCAGGTTGATTGTTCCTGATGTCTTCGTAGATGTAGACTTAATCTTAGACTTAGCCAATCATTATGATATTTTATCCAAGACCATCAAAAGGAATGATGGCACTGCCTTATTAATATTGAACACAAATTTGTTCATGCAAGCCTTCGGCTTATTTAGCACCATGTCCACCAGAATTGACATAAAGAAGCAACAACAAAGATATACTTTGAAGCCTGGTACCGCTAGAAGCCAGTTGTTGAAACATATGCTAAAGGAAGTGATAAAATATTTGGATCCTATGTCTGGGACCAGCCCATATTATTATAAGGATCTACACTTCTATATCAAATATGCTGCCTATGCCCTGTGTAGAGTGCTAGGGATAGATGGTGATGCAGAAAAGATTGATGCAGGAATTTTGATGATGGTGTTGGACATACAAGAGGTCCACTCCAATACTATTTATGATAATATTTAGCACATCATTGATGAAATGCATGAGGGTTTCATTTCAACATAGAAAAGGATGAAAAACCCAAAGGAGAAGGAGCCTAAGTTTCTACATTACTCCATTCTTATGCATCTCCTTTTGTATTTCAATTTTTTTATCATGGATGTTAATAATCTAGTTCCTCAGAGATTATACCAAGCAGGACCAAATCCTATCCAATTTTGGGTGAGGGTTTGGAATTACACTTCTAGGGACTGTGATTATTGTGCCTTTCAGAATTGGATCTTGTATCCAATAGTACAGAGTTTGGGGATCAGTAGACCAAGAGTCCCACTAAAGATTATGCAATTGCTTAGGCCATGTGACTACATAGATAGGTGGGATGGAAAGCATAATTGGGGTGATTTATTCTTGGAAGAAAACTATACAGTCATTAGGGTATATGGGTGTATTCACCCACCTCATCTCTTACCATATTATGTACCAGCAAGAGTGGAAGAAATGGAATTTATATGGATGAGGGTTGGGGTTTAGCATCCGCCTTCATAATTGATCAAATAAGGAAATAGTCAGACCTCAAGATGGCTAGTGAAGTCTAGATAGGTGATGTAATAAAAGGATTTGGGTATAGCCCAAAGTCTCAGGCCTTTGAAATGTGGAGCCTGTGCCCAAAAGATCAAAAACCCCAAGTGATGAATATTCAGGAGAATATGGTGGGCAATCAAATGGTGTGGAATATGAAAAATATAGGGGATTTGGAGATATCCCAAATCATGACACACAGGGCTCATTTGAATGAAGACAAAACTAAACAATTGTCTGATAGGTGTAGCACATTGGTGGAAGAGACTAGTGCATTGACAAAAGATAGAGAATTATGCTGAGTGCAACTTTACCAATGGGATCAAACGATAAAGAAATTGATGGAAGAATTGGAAACAAAGCCTGAGGTGATGTATGTACCCGTACAACCACAGCCCCTACAAATTGAAGACAAAGCAAAGTCTGAGGAGGTGGTTGAGGAAAAAGCTGAGGAAGAGAAAGGAAATGCGACTGCTTTAAGAGAATTGAAAGGAGTGTTACAACATAGAATTGACATCTTAAAAGATAAAGCTGATGTTGTACTCAATACCTATAACAAATTGCCAGCTTTGCACACTGAGGTAATGGGGTATTTGGCTATCCTCAACCCCTATTTTACTAAGTGTTCTACTAGGGTGCAATTATTTGAGAAGCTAGCATCATTGCAAGCCTTGAGATCAGATTTGCCAAAAATAGTGACTGAAGTTGAAGATGAGATCAAAAGAGTTAATATTGCTCTCTCATTCTTTAAGGGAAAATTGAACCAAATTGAGGTAAAGTTAAGCCTCTTTTCTGATGATTTTAACTGATTTATACCTTCTTTAAGAGGAGATGGTGATCAAGTAAAGGCCTTAGATGCTTGGAGGGTTGAGTTTGATAGTAAAATGCCTAGTAATGAGGCATTTATTTTAGAAACAGATATTGATGTAGAGGGGTTCAATAAGATATTAGATGAAGCTTTCAAGGCAGAGACCGACATCAAAAAGTTTCTGGTAGATGTCAAAAATATCACTGATGCAAGATGGGATAGGAAAAAGGTCCAAATACAAAGTACTCAGGACTTCAAGTGTCCATCAAATGATAAAGTAAAAGCATGGGAAGTAATGACTACACCCAAGAAAAAGAAGCCAACAATTGAAGAAGAAATTTTGGACGATGAGTAAGGATGACTACTTGGTACCTCACTGTTGAAGATAAAGAGGATAGTTATTGCAAAAGGAGAATATAGGTAAATCTAAGAGCATGGTCATCTAGACTCGACATAACTACTACTATCTACCATGTATACTATCAGATTCAAGTCGCTAGATTGGGAGAAGAATAAAGAATATCTGTCTTTATCTTTTTGACATGGTCATTCCACCGCTTCTTGTCTCTCTTTCTTTTTGTCTCTTCTATAGTTTTAGGGTTAGGTTTTCTGAGACCATCTGAAGCTTTTAGCATCCTTTTGAAAAGGATTCCAAGACGGTTGAAAACCTATATATAGAAGAGAGTTCTATTGTAAAAAGAGGATGAAATATAATGTAAAAGGAATTAGTCTTTCTATATCTATGCCTGTGTTCTTTCAAGCTTCAAAGCTTTTTCTTATGTATGAAAGAAGGATTACATCAATAAAACACGGTGCAATTTTACTCTTCTTTATTGTTGTCTCTTTATTTCCTGTGTATGCTTTTTTATGCTCAAGATTGTAAGGCATTCTGAAGCATTTTGGTTACAAGGTGACTATCTAATTACTTGCAAGTTTCTTTCATATAAAGAACTAAGTTTTGTGAGTAGTTTCAGGAAGCATATCAGTATTTAAGGATTTGATACAGTATTTTAGAGGTAACCAGATAATTTGTAAGGCAACTTATCCTAACTGCATGTAGGTTGTAAGGCAACTTACAGTGTTTTGTTTATGTAAAACTTCAAGCTTTTGACTCTGTAACCCAAAGTTTAGGCACTGATCTAGATCTGAGTCTGATAATTTATCATCATCTAAGTTTTCAAAATATTTAAAATTATACCAAACACACTTGTGACAAAAATATATGAGCTGAACACATCAAGGACTTATGTCAGCAGGACAGTGTCCATATTGTTGATTCTTTTGAGAGTGAATCATTAGGTTATCCCTCCTAAGGACAAAAGGAAGAAGGATGCAAATCCTTGACTCATTGGTCTATGTTCTCAAAACCATAGCCTGGCTTATAATACTATGTTTCAAACTAACCATTGCAATCTCTAAAGTGTTTTATAAGTTATTACAGTTTGGTTTTTGGTGCATAACCAGTGAATGAAACAATCCACCAAATACATAGGCTGAGATATCAGTAATCTTTAAAAGGTAAAACATGCCTGAGTCTGTGGAACTCAAAAATGAAATAGGATATTATCCAATCCTTAGAAATTAGCCTTTCTCTTTCCTGAAAGAGGTTGCATCCAAGTGTACTAGGTATACTATCATCATTTAGGTAAGTGTTGCAAGAAAAAGTGCTAAAAAATTGGCGACTCTGCTGGGGAGTCTAAGAGATTTTAAAAGTCTTGTTAAAGAATCTACAAAATATCTCTTGACCAGGTAATCTGAATATTTGGCACTTAAAAGTTTAAATGTGTTTTCAAACAATATTTGTGGTTACTAGTAAGGTACCCTCTTGATAAGTATTCATCCCAAGTTTTTGGGTGGCGACTCTAAAAGGGACATCTATGAGATTAGTGCAAAAGAAATAAATGTCTTACAGAATGAATACTAGGTCAAAAGTAAGAATGGATCTAGAGAGGGTATTACATGAAGGAATCCCATCATCCTCAAGAATTGGAGCCTCTTGGAGGAAAAAGAAGAATCAAGTTGATATGGATGAAACTCCTTTAAAGAGTGAAGAGTTTAATATCAGGAATGATATGAATACTATTCAGCACTCTCATGATGGAAATACTTCAGATTATGAGGAGGCTACTGAAAGAGTATTAGATACACCCACAGCTACTTCTACTTCAAATGAGAGAGAAGAGATTACTCCACCTAGTTCAGATTCAGAAGATGCCCCTTCTGATATGCTAGCCAATGAAGAGAAGTTTATTTTGAAGCAGCTTGCCCTAGTTCAATAAATGAGAAAGAAAAGAGAAATAAGAAAGAAAAAGAATGATCATAAGGCTCTTGATAACAATAGAAAAAGACTTCCAAAACACTGAACTATGAAAGAAATAGAGAAGTCTCAGAAAAACAAAGAAATACCACCCACTCATAAAGCTTCTATATTACAAATAAGTAAGGGTAAACAAAAGATGGCCGAACATAGAGATCAAGAACCTAAATTTCAGAAGCCTATGGTTAAACAAATGTCCAAGTTAGAAATTGATTTAGAAAAACTGAGAATTGAAAAAGAAACTATGGAAAAAATGTTGGAAAAAGCACAAATGGAAGCTGCCACAATTGAAATGAAGAAAAAGATAGATTTTTTACAATCTTCAAAATATTCTTATTCTGGACCAGAGCATAACACAACTTTTAGAGGAAAAGCTACTATGGCTAAAGAAGATGATAGTTTTCAAAGGAAACCACTACATAATGAGAGGTACAAACAATTTGATTTTGTTGGTATCCCTGGATACCCTAATGATTTTCCTAAAGATGTGGGTTGTCATGCCTAAAAGTTGGGCAAAAACACACGAACAAATTTTTTTTTAAATATCGCAAGACACGGAATACTAAAGCAACGATAAGGGTAACACATGCACGCTAATTGAGGTAGTTGACCAAAAGTCAACTAGAGTTGACCCAAAGTCAACTATACACTGAAAAGTTGAATGGAACAACTAGGGTTCGCTTAGACCCAAAGGCTGAGTCGTACATGCAAACTGAGATAGTTTTGACTAACAGTCAACTAGGGTTGACCAAAAGTCAACCGTGACTTGAATCATGAGAGAAGGGGTCTCTAAGGCCTACTAAGCGCTAGGGAAGTCGAGGATGCACAAAATGAGATAGTTGACAAAAAAGTCAACTGGGTTGACCCAAAAGTCAACTCTCTTAAAAAGGTACGAAACTAAAAACCTAGGTTCCAGGGTGCGAGGGAAAACACTGGTTCGAAAACCAAGGTAAATGGAGTACGCTAGACTTTTTTTGACGAAAGGTCAACTGTACCTGAGTAAAAACTAATTTAAGATATCACTTAATCCTAATCGAGAATAGCATTTAAATTGTTACAAGAAATCAAATTAATTTAATAACCATTAATAAACTTTAATCTAGGAAAACTCATAAATTTATTTTTCTTAAAAAAATACTTAATAAAACTAATCTAGCTTATTTAAACTAAAACTCGAAACGAAATGAATATATAACAAATCAAAATTTTAAGAAAATATACCGTAATCTACATTAAAGAAACAACATCTATATATAATTTAAAATATCTAATATAACTATCCTATTGAGAAAAAAATGAATCTCAATCCATTTAAAGCTTAATTTAAAACTTGAGTACAAATTTAAACTTTAAGAAATAACTATATTATCCAACAAAATTTAACTTTAATTAAAACTTAATATGAAATTTACCATAAACAATTATATAGTAAAATAATTACAAAAGAAATGATTTAAAAAAAAAAAAGTTTTATTAACAACCCTAAAAATCGCTATGGGATGGAGTTAGGGCGGCGAAGGGAGATGGTCCGGCGGCTACACAGGGCAGCAGATCTAAACCGAGCGGCGGCAATAGGGAAGTGGCGCCGAAAGTGTCGGCGGAGGGTGGGCGGCCGACAGTGGGCGGAGTGAAGGCAAAAGGGGGGGCGGCCGGCGTGGCGCGACTCCACCGCCCCACTGTGTTTACACAGTGGGCGGGGTGGGTTGGCCGCGGCCGACGCCCCACCCGCCACTATGCCACACAGTGGACGGGAGCCCCGCGCCGAAACCCTGGGTCGGGGACGGGCTTCGGCCCTCCCTGCCCAAACTCATCATTTTATTTTTTAAACATAAAACATGCGGCCACCCTTCTAGGTAATTTAAAAAAAGAAACAAAACATTTAGTTAATAAGTTAGCCTATTTACATTAATTAAAAAGGATATAACACAACAAAAAATATTAAAATATAATATAAAGTACTGGTGAAAAAAATATAAAAATGACTGTATTTTCTAAAACAGCGACTACATGGAGGAGTTTTATTTTTATTTTTATTTGAGCAAAGCATTCCATAATTTAACCTCCACGTTCTAGTGGAAGGAATTTTTATTTTAGACATTTTCATATTTTTTTTTTTTGAAAAATCTAAACTTCTAAGTGAAGAAAATAACAACCCAATGCGTAAGAACATAATAGATAATTTTAACATGAGATCTTCATAAAAAGAGAAGAATTCTACAATTCAGATATCATAACAATGACTTAGTTAGGTAAGCACAAGGTTATACAAATTATGCAACTGGTGATTGTTCCATCATATTTTTTTTGTATCAACACAATAATGATGAAAAATTTCCTAACAATAATAGCTTTCATATACATTACAAATCTATAACAACTCTTCAATTATGAGAAATTTAAACAATATGGATTACATTTGAATCCTCAGATAATGATTCTACACAACTTCAGGTATAGTGATAAGACATATTA
>MU224256.1:2276237-2286870 GCA_018584345.1 Thuja plicata | reverse complement strand
AACCTATGTTAGCAAAGGAATTTTGGACTTAGTGCACACTGATTTATGTGGACCCATGAGAACACAAAGTTACTATGGTGATAGATATTTCATTTTGTTTGTTGATGATTTCTCTAGAATGATGTCTTTCATGTTCTTAAAAGAAAAATATGATGCTTTTCAAATGTTTAAGTGGTATAAGGCAAGAGTTGAAAAGGAAAATGGAAGACAAATAAAATGTCTAAGATCTGATAGAGGAGGAGAGTTAACATCTGATGAGTTTACACTCTTCTGCAATGAATATGGGATAAAGAGACAAATGTCTGCACTGAGAACACCATAGCAGAATGGAATAGTAGAAAGAAGAAACAAATCAATTGTTGATTGTGCAAGAACACTAATGACTCAGAAGGGAATCTCTCAAACATACTGGAGAGAAGCAGTAAGTACCGCAACCTACACATTGAACTGAGTACAATTGAAGAAAGGCACAAACAAGACACCTTATGAAATTTGGTATGGGCACAAACCTAATGTAAGTTATTTCAAAGTTTTTGGAAGTACATGCTATATCTTGAAAGATAACAGAGAGGGAAAGTTTGATTCTAAAGGTGATGAAGGAATATTTCTTGGATACTCCACAAAGAGAAAAGCTTACAAATGTTTAAACAAGTTTACTAAAAAGATTGTGGAAAGTACAAATGTGAAAATTGATGAATTTGCAGAGAAAAATGATAGAGGCAAGAAAAAGGAACTAGAGGATTATCAAAGATTTGTATATGTACATACTAATGTACTACCGAGAGGACAACTAGAGAAGGAAGCTGGACAGATAGAACTACAACTGAGTGATGATGAAGTACCTGCACCTACTATTGAGCCTACCTTAGTTAAATATGTAAGAAGACACCACTCACTGAGAAAGATAATTGGAAACAAAAATGATGGAGTAATGACAAGAAGCAAGGTAAGGAACAATACATGTTTAATATCTACATTTGAGCTGAGGAAAGTAAAAGATGCTCTAGATACTGAAGATTGGACTAATGCTATGAAAGAAGAGATAGATCAAATTGAGAAAAATAACACAGGGGAACTGGTACCGAGACCTAAGGAAAAAAATGTAATTGGTACTACGTGGATTTTTAGAAACAAACTGAATGAGCATGGAGATGTTATCAGGAACAAAGCAAGATTAGTTTGCAAAGGTTATGCACAAGAAGAAGGAATTGATTATGGTGAAAATTTTACACCGGTTGCTAGATTAGGAGTTAGAATTCTACTAGCATATGTAGCTTATAAAGGATTCAAATTTTATCAAATGGATGTAAAGTCTACATTTCTTAATGGTATTCTTGAAGAGGAAGTTTACATTGAACAACCTGAAGGATTTGCTAAAGATATTGACAAGGACATGGTATGAAAATTGCATAAAGCACTATATGGCTTAAAGCAAGCACCCCGAGCATGGTATGAAATATTGCATTCTTATTTAATCAAGATTGGATTTTAGAGAACAAGTGACAACAGTAATCTGTATTTGAAATGTGATGATGATAAAGAAATTTTGATTGCTGAAATATTTGTTAATGATATTATTTTTGGAGGAAGTGACACATTGAGTCAATCATTTGCTGAAGAGATGAAAAAGGAATTTGAAATGTCCATGATAAGAGAGATAAAGTTCTTTCTTGGATTAAAGATACAACAAACCAAAGATGGGATTTACATCACACAATCAAAGTACATCAAGGAAGTCTTGAAGACATTCGGTATGGAGGATTCAAAACCTGTCAGAACACCTATGGCCACTGGGTGTAAATTATCAAAGGAAGATGAATCACAGGCAGTAGATGACACAATTTAAAGATAAATGATTGGTAAGTTACAATATGTTGTACATAGAAGACCCGATATTTCACATGCCGTAGGGATTCTTGCAAGATATTTTTCCAATCCAAAGGAGACACACATGTCTGCAGTAAAAGGAATAATGAGATATCTGAAAGGCATTGAAGATTTTGGGTTACTATACAAAAAGAAAGGAGACTTTTCTTTGAAAGTCTACACTGATTCTGATTGGGCTAGGAACATTGATGATAGAAAAAGTAAAAGTGGAGGAGCTTTCTTTTTGGCAGACAGATTAGTAACATGGCTGAGCAAGAAACAAAGTTGCATCTCACAATCAACTGCCGAGGCTGAATATGTTGCTGCAACTATGATTGTGCAAATATTGTATGGATCAAACAACTACTTTTAGGCATGAATGAAGAGATTAGTGATCCAGTTACTATTTATTATGATAACACAAGTGCTATCAATATATCAAAGAATCTGGTTATGCATTCTAATACCAAGCACATTTCTATCAAATATCACTATTTAAGAGAGCAAGTACAAGAAAAGAATGTAATGTTGGAATATGTAAGTTCAAAGGAGTAGATAGTAGATATATTCACTAAGCCACTACCGAAGGATGCTTTTGAGTATCTCAGAGGTAAATTAGGGGTCCTACCCCTACCCAACATTCACTAAATGCATGCTGCATGGTGCATCAATTCTAGGACTCATTAAAATATCTATTTTTCTGAGTTGATGCAAGCTTTCACACTTGAGGTGATGCCTGAAGTTGTGAAAAAGAAACAATGATGTATGACAAGAGCTATCAGTACATGCTAGGTATGATTCACTACCTGAATATTCTCAGGAATTATGACACTTTGACATTGCTATCAAAGAGGGAGATATTATGTGAATTGATGATTATTAGAAACAAGAGTGTTGAGGAACACAGAGAAAGAATTATTATGAAAGAGGGAGTTTGAATAACTCACAAGAAGAATTAGCTCAGAGGGAGAAAATAAGGATACAAAGAAAATACCAAGGTTCCAAGGTTGCCATCATCAATTGCCAAGGCTGCCATCAATGTCAAAGAGGGAGATTGTTAACCAACTGATATTCACAAGATGAGATGATGATGAAGACCGAGATCAGAGGTATACAGAGTTCTAGAATTCTCTTAGATCAGTTGTTATTTTGTCCTTGATGTCAAGCAATTGATTTCTAATTCATATTGAGTTTCCATATCATTTGGAGTAAACTACAAGTTGAGGAAGACAAGGAAAGAGAGCGAGTGAAAAGATGAAAGTGTTGAAGAACTTAACTAGGCAACTAATTCAGATCAGACAATGATTTAGTGATGATTGGTATAATTGTTTTCTACATTATTTTCATGATAAAAAAGTTGGTAACATAGTTTAGTCAAGTCGGTAAAGGAAATGAATGAGACTACTGAGTATGAGAAGTCAGTCGGTAATGTAAGAAAAGGGTGCAGTCGGTAAAGAAAGCAAAATCAAGCACCAAGTGAAAATAGTCATCGAGTAGAAATGCTATTCGGTCATAGTTATTGAGTACCAAGTTCATGCAAAGACACCGAGCAAAGTTATTCAGCAAGCACTGTTAGTTACCGAGCAAGGAACAGTTGTTGGAAATTAATGATAAGATCGAATCTAAGCGAGATCATGATGAGCTGGAAGATTCCACGAAAAAGGAAGAAGTTTGTTACAAGATCTATGAACCAAAAAATCAAGATGAAGATTGAAGGAAGAGATTAAGCGACAAAATAAATGTTGTAAGTTCCAAGAAGGGAACAAGTCCCAAGGTAAAAGTCAGGCAGTTTACCGAGTGGCAAGAAATCATAAGGATGATCGAATGACTAAGATTGATTTGCAGAAAATCTAATCAAGGAGATTAAGAGGTAAAATATTGTCTATATAAATAAAGCTACATGAATGTGAAGCTACTACTGGTTGATTAATGAAAGGAAAAGAAAAAGGTTGACAGAAGAGAAGTCACTGAGTGATACAGGGAAAAGAAGAAGACTGAATTCCAAATAGAGATTATGAATGATAGATGGAAGAGTTTTTGAAGAAGTGATGAAGTATTGAATTCAGCAGACCAAGTGAGTAGAAAAGGATCTGATCAAGCAAAAGGTAGAAGATAGTTGCTGCATTAACAGATCAAGTTATTTTATTGTATGTTTCATATTTGTATCAGAGAAATCTCTTAACCAAGTGGACTTAACAGTCCTATTGTAAATCCTAGAGATAGGTGACATTCTAGCATAGTGTTTTAAGTCCTTTTATCAGGCCACTTTTAACAGAGTGAAGATCCTAATAGATCTAAGAGAAATCCCTTGAACATGTCACATTTAAGAATGTGTTTTTTAATCTTTAACAGGATTGGCTCTTTACCAAGCATACTTCAGAAGAGTAATTTTTGTGGGTGACAAGTCCCACGGAGGTTTTTCCCAATTTGGGTTTCCTCGTTAAATCTAGTGTTAATGTGTCATTATCTTATGTGGATGATATGTGTTAATGTTGGTGCTCAAATTATTCAAGGTTGCATGTTGTCTAGAGTGCAGTAAATATAGGTTATCGAGTTGAATTAGATTTAGAGGCTGAGAGATAAAATAGATTAAAGTCCTCTAATTCACCCCCCTCTCTGTGGAGCAACATCATCCACTCTCTACTTTTAGAGACATTAGGGTTTTGGATTGAAGGAAGCAAAAGGGATTGAGCTCTTCTCAAACCTTATTTTATCGTAACACTTGTGAAGGTTGGTCTCCACCATTTCCATAGAAGTTTTTTCCTTGTTTTGATGTAAATAGATTAGTATGTATTTCATTTTCTTGCATATGTGTTCTATGTATTTTGTGTTATTGTGATGTAAGGGAATGCGATTTTGGGTTTGATTTCATGCTTATTGTGTTTATCTTTGTTTGAATGAGGGGGTTTTGTGAAGGGTGTAATGGCATTATTCACCCTTGGATAGGGAAGAATGGCCATGTATGGGGGAAGGGGTTAGTTGGACTCCATGAAAGTGTAGTTTCTGTTCTCATGGAGAGAAAAGGGAAAAAAATGCAAGATGTATGGGCACTTGCATGCCAATGATATTAATCTTGATTTGGGGGAGATAAGGAGGAGATTGTATGTGGATTTTTGCCTTGGAAAGGCATGCTTATTATTTGTATTTCATTTGGAAATATCCTACATGGAAGTCCACATTCACCCTCATTTTGGATTCAAGATGAATCCTATTGTGAAAGCCTTGGATGAGTGTATCTTGTAGTTTTTTTTGTGTTGCATGAATGGTGTGAATGTCACCCTTTTTTTATCGATTCTCCTAGCTCGGGGGTTGTCTCATTGAGACCTAGGATAGGAGGTGAGCTCTCCATGGTTTGTTCTAAGTTTGTTTTTCCAGATTTTGGATGAAATTTTGATGGAGCCATTATGGATTTGGAGCATGGAATTTTTCTTGATGTTATAGTGTTGGAGATTTCTCCATTGTTGTATCACTTTTTGTATTGTGCATCCATGTTGAAGATGGATTTTGTAATAAGATGGATTAATGTTGTAGACTCCAAAAATGTATATGAAAATGTAGTCATTGTAAATATGAGCAAGTTTTTGTTGTTCAAATTTTATGAATTGCAATTATAAAATGTATTCAATTGTCCTACCTTGAAAAATTTCAAGTTAAAATTCTCTTTAATTCCTCTTTAACAATCTTAGTTTATAAACAATATGATTATGATACCTTAAACTAGATATTGCAACCTCGAAACTTATTGAAAAAAAAAATCATGTTAATAAAGGATTTAAATCAAAAAGTGACACTAAATAAATAATCACCTATTACCAACACGTCGTAAATGATTCACTCAATGTAATGCCTAAATGAAAATATGTTAATTTCATTCAACTTCAACAGTGCCATAAAAAAATAAAATGCATTGACAAAAAGGGAAAGGCAAATAAAAAACACCACTTATATTTTTAAGAGAGCAAAATCCTCTCTAGAATTTGTATGGAAAATGAATTATTCCCTTTTACCACAGAGGATATTCCATTCTCTTGCTTAGTAAGGGGGTTAGAATGCTAATCCCCCCTTAATCCCTCTTTGGTTGTGTAACCTTAGATTAATAAAACTAAACTATAAAAAAAAATAAAAAAATAAACATATTTTATTTCATGAACTTGATACCTCATTATTTAGTGGGCCCCACATCTGTTTCACCCTCCACATGGGTGAATGGATTTGACTTTTCTTATTTAAAAACTTTTAAACAAAACAAAATGATGATGAAGAAACCTTTATTTAAAAAAAAAAATTACCTTTTCCCCTGCTTGGTTTACGCACCTTTCCAAAATTCTTGCCTTGCACCTAGGGAGCATACATTTGATGGGCCCCATGAAAATTGAGTCTCCCAACTTTGCTGGCTCCTCGCATGAATTTCAAAATTCTCATCTTGCGGGATATTTTGACCTCTTGTCACATCACCCCACCCACTTGGCAAGTGGCCATGAGCTAGGGAATGGAGTGATGGGATAGTTAGATAGGTTAGTAGGTAGGTTAGTAGTGTTAAGTTAGTTTATGAATTATTAATAGTTTTTTAGTTGTAATTAATTTTATAGTTAGTTGTTTATTTTAAAAATTTTAGTAATGATAAATTGAATTATGTTTTATGTGTTTTTTGTTTTTATGGTATAAATTAATAGTTTAGTTTTATTATTAATGGATTATGTTGCATATAGAAATAAGTGTTTTAAAGTATAGTTAGGGGATATGATATAAATCATTCTTGGTAATTAGTTGAGTTATTATTTATTTAAATTATGTGTGTGTAATTAAATTTCTCTTTCCGAATAAAAGTGTGAATTAGAATGCCATTATTATAGTTATCAATTAATCATAAAATTTATGTTAAATCTTAGGAAATTTCAAATGCATCTTTTCGTATTAAAATTTGATAAGATTATTGTATTGTGTGAACTTTATTTTAACTATGTTAGGAAAATCTAATGGGGATAGAAAAATGAAATTTGGGATTCATCTAGGAATTTAATGATATTAGATGGGGTTAATTAAATTGATTGTTAATATTAAGGTTGATAGGTTATCTAACAAGGTTTTTATTCAGTCAACTAGGTTGTGCCCTAGGACCATTTTTAAAGATACATTGAATGACGTAAATAACTAAATGATGATAGTGTAATACGTATTAGATCTAAATGGACCATGTTACAATTAGGATTAAGGATTCAAGTAATGCTAGATCAACCAAACTTACCTATGTACTTAACAAAAGGTTTTAAAATCTTAATGCCACACCTTGTTTAATCTTAGAACTAGAGTTTAACCAACCGACCCAAGTGTTCCTGTAGCACTAACCGTAGGGTCTCTATCTGTATAACGAGTTTGGATTACCAACTCTAAATCTACCTTGTTGTGATCCAAAATCAATCTAAGTCTTGACCTTACAACTCGAAAACTAATCTCACCTTGTCGACACCTTTCCACAACGTATTTTGTACTAATGGTGCCATCATAATTGTTTATACTATTTAAAAAATAAATTGTTTGTGTGTTTTTGCCCTAGTTTTGGGAATGACATTATCTTGATAAAATTATATTTCTTGATTTCTCTTTGTGATGGATGGTGATCTTGCAAAGGATTCTTGGCTCGTGGTTTGAAATAATCATCAAGTTATACATGGTATCAAATCTTGAATTGCTAAGCTCTTGTCAATATTCTCAAAAGATCTAAACTTGAAATTTTTTTCTAAGCACATTGAGCTCAAAGAGAGGTTTCCATCATGTTCCTAGTATAAAAAATGTATAGATTGACTTTTGTTTCCTAAAAATTTGAATATTTGAATTTTTTGGGTCATTTTACTGAGGGAATGCAAATTGAGGAAAAATCTTGGGGTCTAAAAGAAAACTATGTATCAGGGAGTACAATAGACCTCACTACTATTCTTATAGAAGCTGGAAACCATAAAATTTCCTATCCAACCATTAAAATTGGTAACAAAAATTTCTTGGGTGAAATTTTTGAAGAGTATTTATACAGTCGGTATAGACCTTGTGTTGGAAATAAATTTCCATTATCTTGTTGTTATTGATGTCAAACATTGTGTCCATATGTTCTAGAGGATCTTGATGATCTTCCATCAAGATCTCTGGTCAATAAGTGTGCTATTTTGGTATTGGGATATGTATCTGTAGACACCCTAAAATGGACAGGCTTGCGACTTTACATTAAAAACACTAATTTTCATCTATTAATTAATGGTTTTTTAATCATTAATTAATCATCTATCTTCTTCTAAATACATTTCCCAAATCATCTAATCCAATTCCCAAAATTAATTAAATAATTAATTTTATTTAATTAATTAAGCTTTAATTGATTAATTATCATTATTTAATTAATTAAACTCAATTTCCTATAGTTTAAATCCAAATATTTAAACTTACTAATTAAATTAATTTCAATTCAATTGATTTAATTTCATCAAATAAAGTAATTCTTAATAAAAAAGAATTCAATTATCTCACATGTTGAAAACAATTATTAAATAAATGAATTAAATATTCATTTATCTTCAAAGAGATAACTCCAATTAGATCACATGGGTTACTCCACCCATCTCTCCAGTCCACATGGGTAACTTCACCCACCTCTTCAGTTCAAAAAGGCAACTCATAATTAGCTCTTCAGTTAACCAAACTCTATCTCCTCTTAACCAAATAAAGAGGTGGAGTTTACTGAGGATCTCTCCAGTTCCTTTTGATCTCAACCGTGCATCTCCCCATCTCTGGGATTGATCTCAACCATTCATTTCATCACCAATTCCTATATAATAAATCCTTCATAACCATTTGAAGGATCCAGGATTTCAATCTCTTGTGCGCCATTACTATGTCAGTTTGGTTCTAGCATTCAAGCCATCTTGCGATCACACACACATTTCAAATATCAAATTCTCGACACTTCTCAAGTCATAGATGCTGCCCCGCCAATACTGAGCATTAAGAACATCATTTTGGAAGGAGTAGAGAGAAACAATGGAAGCTTCAAGCATCGAGGGGTTTGCATTTACTTGTCTTCCTTTCTCTTGTTTGTACATTTTATTGCTCACGTTTCTGTTATTCATTTAGTAGTCATTGTATACTTGATTTGCATTCACTTGCGAACCCTTTGCTACTAACCCCCGCCCTTGGAAAGCTGTGGGAATCTGGAGAGAGAGGCATACATTTTGGTGAACCCGATGTGAAGAAACATCCCAAATATCTCTTGCAGACAAAGAAATGAATAGATCAACCACGGCCGTACGGTCGTAAATTTGAAAATCTCACTTTTCTTTGATATCTGTACTATTTTGCAGTTGCTAGAATTTTTCCGCAATCGCTCATACTGTGCCGCAATTGACTAGTTTAATACCGCAATTGATTGCAGGCTTTTGCAGTTTATTTTGGCCATTTTCTTGTCTCTGACTTCTGGTATTTTGCTGCAATTGACCTAATTGTGCCGCAATCGCAAGAAGACTACCGCAATCGCAATAATTTTTCCATAGTTGTCTGATCCGTGCCACAGTTGATATCATTTTGCCGCAGTCGCAACTTAATTACCGCAATTGATAGCATTTTGCCATAGTTGAACATTTATTACTGCAATCGACAGAAGTTTACCGCAGTTGTAGGAAGATTGCCGCAATCGTAACAGATATTGCAAATATCAGATCCAAATCTTCTGCCCATCTTCTTTTTAATCGACATTTCTTTTGGTTTCTGTGCAGGATTGGATCAAAGTCATCAAGGATAGAGGAGGGTAAGTTTTTGTAAGCACCATTTCAATTTCTTCAAAGTTCTCATTTTTTTGCAAATAATCCCTTTTGGTACTAACTTGTTTAAACAACACAAACTAAAAGGAATTCATTTGTCAATTTGGGTTTAAAAAGAACAGTGCTTGCAAAATATATCACACCTCATATTTTAGATTCAGGTTTAAAATTGGTGTGAGGTTTAAAATTGAACAAAGGCAAAAAAATCTTTTAGTTTGGTGCTTTAAAATTGAACAAGAAAATCAACACCTACTTTTTGGGCTTAAAATTGGAAATTCGTGCTTGTATGGTGTTATAGCTTAGTTCACATTTCAAAATTGGAGCTTAATCAATTTACCTCATGTCTTGAGTTTTGGGTGCACTTGCACAAACTGTTAGATTACAAACCTTTATTTTCTTAGAAAGGCCTATCTAGGGAAAGCGCTTCTTCCTTGGAGGACGACCTTAAACTGGTAAATCCTTCCGACCGGTATATAAACAAGGTGTGAACCAAAGTTTTGTCTTATCTAGCCAAGCTCGGGCGAGGTGTGTTGATGATAGTCTAGATCGGGTGAATATCCCTAAGGAGCCAGCATGATCAACTAGGCTCTTAAGTAAGTCATGCACGTACAAACCGATTGGAGAGACACCACAGACCCTTACTACAACCTTGATTAATTAGAGGCCAACCCATTTTACCTCTGAACAGATATCTTATTATAGTGCAAGGGGTTGTAGAATTTCCCCCCAAGATTCCCAACATATGTGTCCCACGGTATTTGTGTAGTGAAAGATCTTCACTCCATGGCAACAATACCTGGAAATGGCAAAAACACAGGCACCTACGACGTGGACCTTTGTGTCCTAGTAGCGTGATGATTGCTGTGTGAGCTAACGAACATTCAAGCATTGGGCCTATAACATTGTATTCTGAAGCCAATTTGACCTAGATTAATCTGATTGTTCATTGTTGAGACCTCGTGATA
>MU224256.1:2229951-2249251 GCA_018584345.1 Thuja plicata | reverse complement strand
TGTGGGTTTTCTGCATTTGACACTCAGTCGATTAAAGTCAATTAGAAGAATTTGCCTAGTAAAATAGGACTTCGAAGATAAGAAAATGCACCAAAATTGATTAAGTTATTAGGTGCCAATTTTGGGGTATTACAAAGATAACCTCAAGGGGTTATTTATAAATGTGGGATGAGTATGCAAGATGATTGCATAGTTAATGTGTTTTTTAACCTTTAACAAGGTTGGATCCTAACAGAGCTCACTTCAGAAGAGTGAAAACTTGATAGCATGTTATTGGTGGTTTTTCCCAATTGGGTTTCCATGTTAAATACTGGTGTCAACTTGTGTGAATGTTTATGTTGTGTTTTACTGTTAAGTTTCTACAAGCTGATTATATTTGAACACTAAACTACATATTTATGTTGTTGACTTATGCTATCACTGTCGAGCAGATTTGAGTTGTTCAAATTGGTATAAATTTTAAATCGGCACATCTAGACCCGAGGATAACTGATTCACAACCCCTCAGTTATTATGAATTCATTCTAATAATTGGTATCAGAGCTTTGGTCTCTTGAAAATAGTTTGAAGGTACTTGGAGCAAAAGATCAAGATGTATAAAAAGGAGGTACCAAAGTTGAAAAAAGATAATTTCCCTGCATGGTAGAGTTTGATGAAATTGCATCAAGCTAGTATTGGTGATTTTTCTAAGCACTATGTTGAACATGATTATGTAGCCCCCACTGCACCTGCCACAAATGCACAATTAAGAGAAAAGTAGGAACACAATCAAGCAATGTTGGAGATTGCATCATCTCTGAACTATCATGAGTTTAAAGACAAAGAATTGTACAAAAAATAAAATATGGGATGTCCTTGCAACCATCTATGGAGGTGATACAAATGTACTAAGAGCCAAATCTGAAAGTTTAAGAGGTAAGTTTGATGAAATGAAAATGCAAGACGAAGAAAATATAGTTCAATATTATGGTAGGAGAAAGGAAATTGTAAATGCTATTAGAGGAGCTAAAGGAACCATTGATGATAACAGCATTATGAGAAAGGTACTGAGAACACTGCTTCCTGTTGTAGACACCTAAAAATGGTTCAATCTTGCTGGTCTACATGTTTTAACATTTTTAGCATTACAATCAAAATTTTGTTTTGTGACCTAATTATTCCTCTATGTCGTGCATATGATCTTTATTTTATGGAGAAATTGTGTCTTTTGTCAGTGATTGAATATTACAAAATTGTTCAATTGTTTACTAGCAATTCTACTTTCCTTATCAAATCAATAATTTTCCAAATCATTTTCGATCAACCCTAAACTGATCATGTCTGATCCTATTTGATCCTATTCGATCCTAAACCAATCCTATTCAATCCTAAACCATTCCAAACCTTCCTAAATTGATTCAAATATATCCTATTTTATTCCTAATCACTTGAAGAATTTTTTTGACTCATTCCTTTCATTCTGGGGCATTGTCCAAGATCACCGATGCCTAATTAACCTAATTTCAAACCAATCGATCAAACCCTATTTCAAATTTGATCAATCTTGTCATCATTTCAGGAGAATTTTCCAAGATCATTGATGCTTTGTATCCCCTTAATTAACCATTTGATAACACTTTCAAAGATCATCAGTGTTATCGCTATCAATCTATCAATATCAATTCAATAGTGTTGTTCATTATTGTCAATACTATTCCTAATTATCATTTCGGGAACTTTGTCAAATATCATCGATGTTTCCTCATTTCAATTTCAATCTTGCGACACCATCAAAGTTCATTGGCACTTTTAAATCATTTCCAATCATCATTACGTGGGCTCATTGTGAAAGCTCATTGATGCCTCGTCATTTCCTAAACTATTCTAGAACCCTCAGAGTTGATCCTAAACCTTATCAATATTATCAAAATCATTTCAATTTGACATCAACACCTTCAATTTGACATATAATCCACTAATTTCCTCCTTAGGATGAATAACCCATAGTTTATCCTAATTCCTAATTGAATAAATAAATAAACTTTATTTATTCCCTTTTCCCTAAGTCTCTAACAATTAATTAATTTTTATTAATTAATTGGCTAATTTCAATTTATGAGATTTTCATAATTTCATAAATCTAATTATGCATTTTGCAGATTTGAGAATATTGAATTATTGATTTGATTAATGATTCCTAATCTCACCTAAATTTCATATCCCTTAATTGAGGATTCTCATCCCTATTAAGGTGCTTCACAAATATTTTCAATATCTCCTCATTTGATCTCCCCCATATTGTGCTTCCTAACATCCTACCAACCAAAATCTATATTTATGCGTTGATTTTGTGCAATATCACCAAATTGTCTCTCATTTTCTATAAAATGGGATGCATTCCTCTCATTAATGGTTAACCACAAGATTTTTGAGAACCTCAAGAATCGTTGAAATCTTCTAGTATTCTCATTAGCAAACTTGGCTTCTTGTGCAAAGTATGTGTGCAAAGAGAAACATCAATCTCATTATGGAGAAGAAAGAAGGACATTTGAGCATCACTTGAAGGGATTTCTTGTGTTTTTGTTGCATATTGTTTGAATTCCTCTTTCAATGGCTCTAATGTTAGATTAGTTAGGGTAGCATATTGTTTAGGGTTTGTGGTTACCTAAATATGCTTTCTAGTCCATTTTCTAGTCTTACACCTATATATGCTATTAGAGTCTCTGCAATTCAAGAGTTAAGATGTACTCCTAATAATAATTTGACTTTGGAAGGTCTGGTAGGTAGACTTAGTGCATTTAAAATGTCAAATTTTGACAACTACACTCCACAAGCTATTGAATCTGCATTCAGATCCTAGTTGGTCCTTAACAAATCAAAGAAAGGAAAGAAATATGTGAACAATGATAGCAACACTACTGATGATGATCTAGAAGAACTTGAAGAACTTATAGCAAGAAGAATATCTAGAGGAAAAGGAAAATTCAAAGGTAAACTTCCTATCATTTGTTTTTCATGTAACAAAGTTGGTCATATTGCTGCTAGATGTCCCGATAAGAATGAAAAAGATGAAAGAAGAGACAACAAGTACAAAGACATAAAGGATGACCGAGACTTCAGAAAGTATAAGGATTACATTTACAAAGGTAAGAAATCTTTCTATATAGCTAAAAAAGCTTCTAAAAATGATTCTAACAAATCTGATGAAAATGATATAGAAGTTGTGTATGTTGCTATGAAAGATGATTCTGATTCTGATGAGAAAATTGCATTAATTTCTTATATGAGTAAAGGTGACCGTTGGATTATTGATAGTGGTTTTTCACATCACATGAATGGTGATAAAGATAAATTTGTGACCCTAGATCAGTGTAATGGCGGTTATGTTAAATTTGGTAATGATGTACCATGTCTTATTAAAGGGAAATGATCAATTAACTTGACTGACAAGATCAGATGTGACAAGGTATATTGGGTTGATGATCTTAACTACAATTTATTGAGTGTTGCATAGTTGAATACTTCTAGTTACAAATTTGAATTCCATCACAAGAAGGCAAAGATCTATAATGCCACTGGTGAACTAGTTGGAAGTGGTGAGAAAACAAAAGGTAACTTGTTTTATTTGGATTTAGCCAATGAGACATGCTTGTTTACAGAATATAACGATGTTTGGTTATGGAATAAAAGGTTGTGTCATGTAAAATTTGATAACTTAGTAAGCATAAGAAAATTGAAATAGGTTAGAGGGTTGCCTAAGTTAAAGAAACCTCAAAATGCAATGTGTAAGCAATGTCAATTGGGAAAGATGACTAAATCTAGTTTCAAGAGCAAGGCTCATACTTCTGAGGAAATACTGGAATTAGTTCATACTGACCTTTGTGGTCCCATTGGTGAGAAACATTACTATGGAGATAGATATTTCATTCTATTTGTTGATGATGACTATTATGTTTCTTAAAGAAAAATATGATGTATTCTAGTTATTTAAGTGGTAATTGGTAAAAGTTGAAAAGGAGACAGGTAAAAGTATAAAATGTTTGAGATCTGACAAAGGAGGTGAGTTTATCTCTAATGAGTTTAATAGGTTTTGCAATGACCAAGGGATAAAAAGACAGACGTCTGCACCTAGGACACCACCACATAATGGTATTGCTGAGAGAACAAACAGATCTATCATGGATTGTGCCAGAACATTAATGATGGAGAAAAATATTACACAAAAATATTGGAGAGAAGCTGTAAGTACAATAGTCTATACCCTGAACAGAGTACAAGTAAAGAAAGGTACTATTGCTACACCTTATGAGCTATGGTATGGATATGCACCTAATGTAAAATATTTCAAATTTTTTGAAAGTAAATGTTTCATATTGAAGGATAAGAGAAATGGAAAACTTGCTGCTAAAGGTGAGGAAGGCATATTTCTTGGTTTTTTAACTAAAAGTAAAGCATATAAGTATTTCAATTCTAACACTAACAAAATTGTGGAAAGTGCAAATGTTAGAATTGATGAGTATGCAGAAAGAAATGAAGCTTAAAGCACACAGGAACCTGAGAGTTCAAATCATTTGTCTATCTGGATGAGGAAGATTCTAAAACATTACCTGAACCTAAGAATGAGGTTTCCGAGCAACAACTAGCACCTGCTGAGTCACAAAATGAGGATGCCAGGTAACAGGAGGTAATTGCTGAGCTATTTGAAGGAGATGTCGAGTCATATGATCAACTTGAATTGAACATGAATGATCAACCTAAAGTAGAAAAAGAACCTACTCTAGAAAAGTATGTGAGGAGGCACCACAAACTTGATCAAATCATAGGATCAAAGGATTCTACAGTTATGATAAGAATCAAGTTGAGAGACGGTACATGCTTCCTATGTGATTTTGAGCCTAAAATAATAAAATATGCCTTAGAAAATGAAGATTGGATACAAGCCATGAAAGAAGAAATTGAACAGATTGAGAAGAACAAGACTTGGACACTTGTAGCTAGGCTGAATGAAAAAAATGTAATTGGTACTAAGTGGGTATTCAAAAATAAGCTAAATGAACATGGAGAGGTAACAAGAAATAAAGCTAGACTAGTATGCAAGGGTTATGCACAAGAGTAAGGAATTGATTATGGAGAAAAATTCACCCCAGTTGCAAGGTTGGAAGAAGTCAGAACCTTACTTGTATATGCAACCTACAAAGGTTTTAAAGTTTATCAGATGGATGTGAAGTCAACATTTCTAAATGGAATATTAGAAGAAGAAGTGTACATTGAACAAGCTGATGGATTTGTAGACCCAAGTAAGAGGAACATGGTTTGTAGATTACACAAAGCACTATATGGATTGAAGCAAGCACCAAGAGCATGGTATGAGAGATTGCACAATTATTTGATAAAGATTGGATTTTCAAGAACCAATGACAACAAAAGTTTGTATTTGAAGACAAAGAAATGTAAAGGTACTTTATTGGCTGAAATTTTTGTTGATGACATTATATTTAGTGGACAAGATGTGTTATTCCAAGAATTTGCAAAAGAGATGCAAATTGAATTTGAAATGTCTATGTTTGGTGAGATAAATTTTTTTGTTGGCTTACAAATATATCAGATGAAGAATGGTATCTATATTACTCAATCAAAATACGTCAAGGAGATACTAAAAAATTTTAGAATAAAAGATTCAAAACCAATGAGTACACCCATGGCTACTAGATAGAAGTTAACAAAAAATGATGATACAAAAGAAGTGAATCAAACCCTTTACAGATCAATGATTGGAAAGCTACAATATGTTGTACATAGTAGACCTGATATTGCACTAGCTATTGGTATTGTTGCAAGATTTTCTGCCAATCCTAAGGAAACTCATATAATGGTAGTAAAAAGGATTCTAAGATATTTGAAAGGAACAGATGAATATGGTCTATATTACAAAAGAAATGATAAGTTTGAACTCAAAGTCAATACTGACTCTAATTGGGTTGGAAATGTAGATGATAGGAAAAGAACCATAGGTGGAGTATTTCTTCTAGTAAAAATATTGGTTTCATGGCCAAGAAAGAAACATAATTGCACCTCACAATCTACAGTTGAAGCTGAGTATGTGGCAGCAACAGTTAATTGTTCTAATATTGTGTGGTTGAAGATACTACTGAAAGGTATGAAAGAGGAGATCACAGAACCAGTTGTCATATATTGTAATAACATGAGTGCCATTAATATTTCTAAGAACCCTATGATGCACTCTAAGACAAAGCATATAGCTATCAAGTATCATTACTTTAGGGAGCTAGTTCAGAAAAAGGAAGTGAGACTGGAACATGTGAATACTAAAGAACAGTTATCAGACATATTTACAAACGAACTACCCAAGGATTCTCATGAGTATCTGCGAGGTAAATTAAGGGTGATTCCCCTAACTCAGGCTAATTAGTTTAGAATGATACTGTTGCATCAAATGTTATACTTAGAATATTTGAAACATTGATGCATAGGTACTCACACTTTAGGATGCTGCCTAAAGCTATGAAAGAAAGACAAAGATAGAAAAGAGGACCAATCATAAGCAAGATGACATGAACAACATGATATAGAGTTTAGAATAGAAGAATCTGCATGATGAAGATGTCAACATCTTTGGCATTGTTGTCCAAGAGGGAGAAGTTTACTGAAAGAGGGAGATGTTTATTGTACTTAGAGATAAAGGGAGATATTATTTAAAAAGAGATTATTGTCAAAGAGGGAGAGATTAATGAAAGAGGGAGTCTACAGATGAGAAGAAATAGAAAGATTTCAATGTGATCATAGACACAAAGGGAGAAAATTTTTACAAGATGAGAATCAGAATGAAGCTAAAGACATTAATGAAAATTTGTTCATATCAAGAAACACAGACAAATTTTTTGGATTGTATGGTAACTATGTTTGTAAAATTATTGTTCTAGTTTTTAGTGTTGCCATCAATACCAAAGAGGGAGATTGTTAGAAAGATTGTTGGAAAGCTACAATGGAAATAATTGTTGTTTTGTCATTGATGTCAAACCTTAATTGGTGAGACTATTTCTATATGTTTGAGTACCATATATTTTGATTGATGAAGGAGATTTAACAAGAAGACCAAGTGGAATGGTTGAGTTATGGGAAACCACAAGGGTACTTGATCAGTTGGCACATTGGCAAAGTAATGTGTTGTTTATCTTTTGATGATAGTTTACTGATAATGGTTTATGCCAAGCAAGTTTGTGTCAACTGAGTACTAGTGTATGCTAAGAATAATTTCTAGTGTTGACCGAGCGTTAGTAAATTGTCGAGGAAAATAGTGATGACCGAGCGAAAGAACATAGTGTTGGCCGAGTAGCAGTATTTTGGTAATTGTTGAGATTTGAGATCTCTAGCCGACATAGTTGATTTTATTGGGATATTTAAAGTAAATTAAGGATAAGCATGATTGATCCACACTATTTAAATGCATGGGTAACCATAATTAATTCATGGACCAAAGATTCAATTAGTGATTGCTTTGGAGAAATAAATTAAATGTAATGATGGAAAGATCCGTTGGATCTGACCTAACATAAGATATATGATCTTGATTAAGCGGAAAAGATTTAATTTACCTAGATGAAGAGGTATAAGATAACCTCAAGGGGTTATTCATAAATGTAGGATGAGTATGCAAGAGGGTTGCATATTTAATTAACTGATTGGCATGATCTAAGCGAGAAGGATGAGCAGAGAAGTAGAGAGTTGCATAAGTGATTGCTTAACAGATTTCCAAGCAGATTTGAAGATTAAAATGAGAATGGAGGCCGCTCAGTGAATTAGCATTAGAGCTGAACTAGATCTAGATTTGCAAAAGTAAGTTGTATGTATCAGATCACACCTGCTGATTAGTTTCTAACCATTGTATCAGTCAAAATCCTTTAACCAGGTTGACCTAACAGTCATTATATAAATCCTTTGAGCAAGGTGACATTCAGGTGGAATTTTCTAAGACCTCTAACAAGGCCACTCCTGATAGGGTGATTAAATCCTTTAACTAGGTCACATTTAGCAATGTGTTTTGTAACCTTTAATAGGGTTGGATCCTAACAGAGCTCACTTTAGAAGAGTGAAAAATTGATAGCATGTTATTGGTGGGTTTTCCCAAATTGGGTTTCCACGTTAAATACTAGTGTCAACTTGTGTGAATGTTTATGTTGTGTTTTACTGTTAAGTTTCTGCAAGCTGATTATATTTGAACAGTAAACTACATATTTATGTTGTTGACTTATGCTATCACTGTCAAGCAGATCTAAGTTGTTCAAATTGGTATAAAGTTTAAATAAACACATCTAGACCTGAGGATAACTGATTCACCCCCCCACTTAGTTATTCTAAATTCATTCTAACAAGATTGTTCCTAGTTTGCCTCTTATATATGTTTTATTTTATTTTGTGGAGGATTTTAATGCTTTGTGTCAATTATGGATGAATGTGGTTATCATTTTTTATTTTCAGGCTTTAATAATTTCATTATTGATGCACACATATTGAACCATGTTTTATACTCTTTTGATACTTGTAATATGGGGTTATGCTATTAAATTTTGGTGAGAAATATTCTCATAGAATAACTATTTTAGCGAGATAATAGGGACAATACCTTATAGAACTTAACAGGTTCTTCTCATTAAGATGTCTAAATATTTTTCACTACGTCCATTTGAATTTTGCATTCTATTCTCTTTTCAACAACGAAGAGTCTATGGCATTTTGTACCTAATCTTTTTGGGTTCCTTGTTCTTGTTATTTCCAAAGGGAGATTCAAAGGATTTAAAGATTTGGCATATTGACCTAGGTTTTGTATTTTCTCTTCCTTTCTCTTTCCAAAAACACCAGTATGAAGAGCCGACTTCTAAAATCCTAGAAGTTGTTTTGTAGGGCACAATTTGTCCCACTCTTGTGAAGTTTCCTGACTGCCCTTATTTGGCTTGAGCCTCTTAGGGATCAATAATTTTTCTAGCATGTATGGTGGGATAGAGCTTTCACAACTAAATATTTGGTGCATTCTTAAACATTCTTAGCCTTGAAGGGGTATGTTTCAAGCACCTGGAAATTTTGTGTCTCAAGAATTTTGGCTAATTCTGATGACATGTTCTTGGTCCTCTATTTTGAGAAAAATTTTCCCTCTCTTTTGAAATACCATTTGCAGATATTTTTCTTTCCTTATGATTTAGTATGGAGGGATATTATGGATAACATATTTTTCCTACTCCTTTTCATAACAATGCAAGCATTATGTCTTCCTATTGGTAATATAAGGTTGGAAATGATCTTAATTTTTCTCCACATTCCCCTACTACAACCATTTATGAGAAATTTTATAGTGCTTACCTCCCACTTTCCCCTCTATATTCTCCTTGGAAACATGCTTATACCTCTCAGTCACCAAAGCCTTATTACACCCCTTATCAACATGATTATCCTCCCACCCAACACCAAAATGTGAGAAGCTTGGAAAATATTAGTACTACAAAATTATTGTTATTTCAAAGTAGAGTTGAAAGCTATTGAGGAGGATTGGTAATATTATCGATGACAATATAAAATTTCTTATGAGGAGGTTAAGATAAAATGGGGAGAGAAATTTCTTGGAATACAAGTTATTGCTAGGGAAGAAAAGATCAGGTGATTGATTGTTATGGAAGAGGTGCCACCAGCGAGTTTTGAACTTCCATTTTCTTTCAAAGTGGAGGAGACAACTCTAAAATAAGGAGAAGAAGGATAAGAAGAAGAAGACTAAGAATAAGTGAAGGGGATAGAGCTCAAACAAGAAGAGGATCCGCGAGAGGATATTGATAAGGTTGTAATCCAAAAAACCTCTCTGTAGACAAAGGATAATGAACTGGAGGAAGGTCTAATCATCTTGTTTGAAGAGCTCCCATTTTTTAATATGAAGGATGTGGAGAATAGTTTTAAGGAAACACCTATCCTTGAAGAAGTACATCAAGTTTCTCCTCAACCTACTCCATTTCATTACATAGAGGATATTGGTGATGAAGAATTTTTTTTGGATGATTTCAATGTCATTTTATCATTCTTTGACTATGGATTGCTAGCTCCTAAATTAGAGAGCCATGAGTTGTAGAATAAAGAGGAGATCTCCATACTAGTAAAGAAGCCATTAGAGCCAACCCTTTTTGTTCAACAAGAGATCAAGGCACCAAAACCATCAAGATGATGTCCCATTAGACATCTATCTTAGATATACAAGTCTCCCCTAGTCATGCTTACCTCTAAGCATGAAAATGAGAATCAAAAGGAGCAAGAACATCATTCCAAAGAAAACTATATCCAAGTGTGGGACAACTACCTTATTCTCAACATTTGGAGGGAATTCTAGCAAACTATGGTATGCCTATCATTTTTATTCTTGTGGATAGTGTCTCACAAACATGAAGAACATCAAAAGCTTGTTAGGAAGGGAAACTAATTCAACAAGCCCGTCAATAGATTTTTTTAACATCATTTCAATGTAAATCTATGTACACAGTGTGTTAAAGGTTTTATTTCTTTCTAAGAAGTGTTGTTGCACATTATGCATGCATTCTCCTTGAGAGAATGCATGTTATAGTTCCCAGTTTTCCTCCAAGTGCATGCTTGCACAAGTTTTTGTTTCTTCTCTTATTTTGAGGTAGGTATTTTGTTGTGAATCCCCTTTTCATGACTCTGTGCCCAATGGATAAAACATCCTGATATGTGAAACCAAAGATTCTTAGGTTATTTATGAGTAGGCTGATATCCCCTATGCGTTGAAAAAAATAGTATATGTTATTTACCACAACCTTCATTTAGAGTGGTTTGAAGGTGATCTGAGGTAGGGTAGAAGTGATAGATTGAGTATAGATGAGAAAAAATGAAAAAAAAACATTTTTTGGTATTTTTCTATGGTTTAGAAATGTGCATTTTTGGAGGCTTTCAGAGAAGAATTCAGGGATGAAACTGTCGTTCATCCCTTAGTACTTTGTGCCAAAGGCATGGTGCTAAGGGAATAATTTTAGATCTCCTCAAGACCTTTCCAATGGTGTTTTTTGTTTTGAGTTTTGAGCAATGAGATGAAATTGATGGCCCCACAAAGTTTGGGTAGTAAAATTTCAAAATGACGTGGTTTCTACCAATTATGTGGGCCCTTTTTTCTTCAATTGTTTTACTTTTAGGGAGAACTCATAGTAGCGAGCACCATACATCAACACCATATGGTTTCAAATGCCTCCACACAAGGCTTCCCCTCTCAAAAATCCTGCCACCATGCCATGTGTTCAATCCACAATCACATCATTTAAAAGGGTGGTGGGGTCCACATGCTTTGAGGAAAAATGCCACTTTTTCCATCCAGTGGTGAATCCTAAGGAAAAATTGATTCCAAAGAAAATATTTCCACTTGCCAAAAAGGGATTATCATTGTGAGGAGGTTTTAAATGACACATGTGGCCTCCATACTATGCACATGAGAGAATAGTATTCTATAAATCAACATTCTGATAACTGTAAAGCCACTGTGATTATTCTTATACATGGAACAAATCCATAGCCACTTTTGGTTGCATTTTTAAGATTTAGTCAAGAAGAAAATCATATATGTAAGCATGCAGGCAAATTGTAAAAGCATTATATCTTTAGTTTGGGAGTCTTTTGTTCACTACCTTGAAAAATACTTAGAAAGTAAATAGTGTTTATTTTTTAAGACCTTAGCCTTATATTTTTCACTTAATCAATATAAGAAGACATATTATATTGTGCCTATTTTTCCTCTGCTTTATGTTTACTTCTATTTGTGGAGGATTTTAATTCTCTGTGTAGTGAACTGACTAATATCAATTTTATTTTCCTATACAGTTCCAATGAAGTGATTACAAACATAATAACAACTCTACACCTAAAAAAACTTGTATCCACATGCTCGCAACATCCAGTACATCTAATTCATATAATACACATCAAGACACTACTTTCCTTTATTCAAGTTGCAATAAGCAATTGGGTTGGCTTGTTAAGACTTCCCCATGTAAAAAAAATTGCACAGACCCTTGCTAAGATACAAAGGGTACCTTACACAATTAATTAACAAATACAAATCATTAGTTACAAGCCAAGATCCATAATTCACACTCGTCAATAATTAAGTAGGTTACATCTCTGTGGTCGGCCCCAAATAGGTCTTCACTAGTCTACATGTGACAACTGATGTCTTTAGGAATATAGAAACCCAATAATCACAAATAAATTTCTCTCATGTATCTTCTATCATTCCTTAAAATAGCATATCATAAATCATGCTTACATCCAAGTTATCCCAAAAACTTAGAGACTATCTCTGTCATAATCCTCTATAACTGCACTCTAACGAGTCTTTACCAAAACAACTATAAATCATGAAAAAAAAATATAAAACATAGAGACCTTAGATATAAGGTGTACATACTTCTCTATACACAACTCCATGCTTTCATATAATGAAACACCATATACTATCTATGCAAAACTATCAATCTTGCATGTTCCTGTGATAACCAGTGTTTTTGAAAATTCTAGTGCATCCAACTGAAACATTTGTTGACATCAATGAAAAAAAATAAATGTCAAAACCTCAAAAAAAACATATTCCTAAAATCTCCCCCTTTGGAATTTATGGAAACATATGTGAAAAACCATCAACCCAAAAGTAGATTTCTTAATACAATCTTCTCATTATCTTCTTCGCAGCTCCTCCTAAGACAATTGGGATTTTTCACTGAAATCTCCCCCCCTTCGACATAAATGGGAAAGGGTTCCATATTTATTTTCCTTCTCTACACATCCCACCTCTGTAAGGTGTATCTTTTTCAAATCTTCATACCTACAACAAACTAGGTGCTTGATCACCCAAATATGTTCTGTTGTGTTCCCGCGATCACTCTCCTTGAGGAGTAGATGCAAGCATCAAGTCCAAAGAATAATATATCTCTAATAAATTATGGACTAACGCATTCCTACATAATTTAGTTCTCATAAGGAGGGGTTCTCACCCCAAGCATACCTCTAAGATACTTAAAGACATCTTTTGACAAAGGTTTAGTGAATATGTATGCTATTTACTCCTTTGTACAGATGTACTCCAATTTGACTTCCTTTTCTACAACCTTGTCTCTCAAAAAGTGATACTTGATTGAAATATGTTTAGTCTTTGAATGCATAAAATTAATCTTTTACATGTTCAATGTGATTGTATTATCATAATGTATAACCACTAGCTCTTCAAAGGTTATCCCAATGTCCTTTTGCATCTGTTTCATCCAAACAATCTGTGTCCAATTTATAAAAGTAGCTACATATTCTGATTCAAAAATGAATTGAGCTATACATTCCTTCTTCTTAACCATGAAACCAACCTATTTACAAGGAAAAATTCTCCACCACTGGTGCTTTTTATGTCATCAACACTTTCTTCCCAATCAACATCAGTATAAGCATTCGATATAAAATAATCATACTTTTTGTACCATAAACCATATTCCAATTCCCATTTTAAATATCCGAACATCCTTTTAACTACAACAAGGTGAGTCTCCCAAGGATCAACTTTAAACCTTGCAACAATTCTAACTACACTAGCCATGTTTGGTCTAGTGTGAGTTAAATACTGCAAACCTCCAATCATGGACCTGTATTTTGTATGAAAAACACTTTGAGATTCATCAGTAGTAGTAAGATTTCATTGAGAAACAATGAGTATTCCAAAAGGTTTACAATCTTCCATCCCAAACTTCTTTAACAACTCCTTAAGATACTTGGTATGCGAAATAAAAATACCATGTTTACTTTGAGTAATTTGCAAACCAAGGTAGAACTTCATTTCATCAATCATAGACATTTCAAATTAAATTTTCATTTCTTCAGAGAATTTGTTACTCATTTCATAATTGCCTCCAAATATTATATCATCCACAAAGACTTTAGCAATCAAGATTCCATCTTCACAAGTTCTCAAATATAGATTACTGTCTGTACTACCTTTCCTGAAACCAAGATGTAATAAATAACCATCTAACCAAGCATACCAAGATCTAGGATCTTGTTTGAGACCATACAATAACCTCTTCAATCTTCAAACCATGTACCCATTATCTGTCAAAGGAAGACCACTAGGCTTTTCAATGTAGACCTATTCCTCTAGATCACCATTCAATAATGCAGACTTCACATCCATTTGATATACCTTGAAGTATTTATGTGCTTCATAAGCAAGGACAAATCCCAATGCCTCTAACCTCGCAATAGGTGAAAATGTTTCTTCAAAGTCTATACCTTCTTGTTGTGAATAACCCTTGCAGACTGATCTAGCCTTATTTATTACAACCATGCCTTCTTCATTCATTTTGTTTCTAAAAACCCATTTAGTTCCAATTAAATTCTTATCCTTAGGTATAGGAACCAATTCCCAAGTGTTTTTTTTCTCTATCTGATCTAATTCTTCATGCACTGTCTTAATCCAAGATTCATCATTACATGCCTCATCAGTAGTCTTAGGTTTTACTTGTGAAATAAAAAAAAATCTCATTTCTAAATTTATAATTTGTGATCATGCCCTAATTAACATCACCAATAATTTTATTCTAAGGATGATTTATCTTAACATACCTTGGTGCTTCTATAGGTTCATCTAAGCATGAATGAATCTCAATAATTTTTTCTGTCTCTTGATTTTTAGCATTCTTCTCATTCTCTAGGATCTCAATCTAAAACCTCTCATCAATTTTCACATTAGCACTTTCAACTATTTTTCTCAATCTCAGATGGAAACACTTATAAGCCTTACTTCTAGTAGAATAGCCAAGGAAAATTCATTCATCACTTCTAGCATCAAACTTTCTAATTTCATCATCTCTTTTGATATAAAACTTTCTACCAAATATTATGAAGTATTTTATAGTAGGAGCATAGCCAAACCAAAGTTCATAGGGTGCCTTATCATTACCTTCATTGATATGAATTTTATTCAAAGTGTAGATAACAGTACTGAATTATTCTCTCCAATGCATATGAGATACATTACCTTCAAGAAACATAGTCCTGGTCGCATCCAATAGAGTTAGATTTCTTCTTTTTGCTATCCCATTTCACTGAGGTGTCACAAGAGCATAGTCTGTTTGTATATCCCTATGTGTGTGAGATTACACCTTCATGAAATTAGGATTAGTAACAACAACTCTATGGAAAGAAAATTCTATCTAATCTAAGAATTTAAGTTAAACCCATGAAATCTCATGGTTCTCTATCTAAGCTTTGTTAAGAGAGCTCTTAGCCTTAATCTCTCTCAAGGACAATCCTAGAATGATAAGAAAATGATAAACATGATCTAATCTAGCTCAAATGCTCAAAGATATGTGTGCTTGCTATTAAAATGCTCATGGTTCATGCTATGAAATCAACAAATTCTTCTAAAATGATGCTCTAAATACTATGCAAATTCTGAAATACTATCAAAAGCTCTCAAATTCTCTCCAAATGCCTATAATAAGGATGCTTTGCTCTTGAATTTCTTGGATCCCAAACACAAAGAAAATGGCTTGTATTTATAGCAATTTCTCAAGGGTAGGGGGTAGAGTGAGTTGATCATGATCAAGCCTTGGTTGAGTAAAAATCTTTGAGGTGTTTTCAAATGGAGGGAAAATTGAGTGGCTGTCCTCAAAGAAATTAGGAATTATATAATTCAATCATTTAATTAATTTAGCCATGTAAGGGTGAATGGGTTGGATTTGATTTTTTTGATTTATACTATACAATTAATTGATTAAAATCAATTGCATAATTTTGATTAATCCCTTTTAGGCTTGAATTTAATTATTTGATTTCATGATTATTTAATCCTTTAATTTAATTTATTTTTTTTCCACTTTGATTGATAAATGTCTATTTGATTTTGATCCATTTTAATGCATTTTGATGAGATTTGGGGCAATTGGCTGAGATTTATAAATTTGATGTTTAAGATACACCTGGTCATGTTGAGGTGTCTACAAATGCCCCTCTTTGAATTGATGTGTGAAGCACATTGACTCAAAAAAAATTTGATGTCCTAATCATTGATTTGATATTGATGTCTGATTGATACAAAACCTGATATTGATTTGATGCGAAACCCTGATATGAAACCTTGATGCAAAACCCTGATGTGGAATTTGATTCGATACCCCACTGATAAAAGTTTGAATTTTTTAATTCCCCAGATTTGATATAAGATATGCTGCAGAATCCTAGTTTGATGATATGATGATGCCCCCTCAAAAATGAAAGCATATTGATCTCAGAGGTGAAAACATTTGATGAACACTACTGATAGAATAGATCCAAGATGATTGCATTTTTGATAAACAATGATGCTAAAAAGATGTCGAACAAATGCCCCAGTGTGTAGAATATGTAGATTTGGTTTGACTGGGTCAAAAATCTCACAAAATTAGGGTAAAATAGCTTAAATAGGTTGAAAAACCCAAATTTACTATTCATTTTCACTTTTTACTGTTGAGATTTTTCTCTGATCCTCTAATGATTGACAATGATGGTGGTCCCTATTTGAGAGCATTAGTTCGAGTGAGCACACTAATATCAGAGACCTCCTGACTGTGGGCCTCCGATGAGTGGTTCGAACCTTCCTAGTGCATTTATTGCTCTTTAAATAACATTTATTACATGATTTTAATGCTTTCTAGATAGAAAATGGTGAAATTCCATGTAGGATAGGTAAAAATCTACCTAGGCTAGGGAAAAGCCACCTCTGCGCGTTTAAGAGTTGCATAGGAGCAATCCACAAGCACCTAAGAATTAGTGAAAAAATGCAACCCAATTAGCTTAAAAACTGCCTAGCAAACCCTATATTTTAAAGGCCACCTAGGAAACTTAAAAATTTGTGTAGGACTTTAAAAGGCCGTCTGTTAAGAAAAGTGCCGCCTTTGATGATTAAAGTGTTGTATGTAAGGTTTTTAACACCGCAAGGCTTAAAAAAATGTGTACACTTATTAAAGTGCCGCCTAACATAAAGTTTGAAAACTTGAGATAGAATAGATGAAATGCCTTTGATCAATTGTTCGGATAACTCAATTGAATTCCAAGATAGAAAATGTACGTCCATAATGTCACTTAGGGTTTAGGATATTTAGAAAAGTCATATTGATGAATGTTTGATATGCCAACTAGATTGATTAAAATGATTACAAATTGTCCATGTGTCTCAAGATCTAGAGGTTAGGAACAATAGGTTGATGCACTCAAAATAGAGCAAGGATATATTTAATGTGTTTGATTGACTTACAATGATCCACCAATAGAAAGACTAATATGATTCACTTTGTTTCAAAATGTGGGAACATTACCACAAGTTGTGGGTACAGGGTGTCGTGTCTTGGATTTTTGATTTGGTTGATGAGCTCACGCCTCCTGAGTGATGGAATATTGAGACATGTGGTCTCAGTTTCCTTCTTGATCCCCCTCGATTTCAGTTGAAATAAGGTCTTTTGACACCTATGGTAGAGAAATGGCTCTCTGATAATAACAAATTTCATCTACCCCTCAGAGAGATGACTATCACGCCCGAGGATGTGTACAGATTACTAAGGATCTCAACTCATGGAGAGCGGGTATATTATGATTTAGTTTATGATAGCAGTGTATGTAGATGGGTGTTTGGAGATAACACCATTGCTGATGATTGTATTACTTGGGCATAGTTTTCTTCATTTCCCACTTTTCCAGCATTGTTAGGAGCAATGATTAGAGGATTACTTCTTCCAGATAGGAGAGGTCGTGGATTTGCAGTTGGATGGGGCCATATACTAGAGGATTTGATTGCACATCCTCAGAGATTCCACTGGGGTTCCTATGTATTAGTGTAGTTATACCATGATTTACATGAGGTTGTATATAGACGCAGTGCATGCCTTTTAGTAGGTGCAATTTTGTTATAGTTGTGGACTTGGGAGCATATCCCTATCACTAGACTAGTTTCAGCACAAGTGTAGGCCTGAGGTATCCATATGCATTTTTATATGATGACATGGTTGTCCAACATCATTTGGGGAAGGTTGAATTTTGGCATTGCACTATTGATGATATTGATCAGGTCATATGGAGACCATATCTACTCTATGAGAGGTGGTGAGAGGACGATGATGAGTTGCCATATATGTTTTCTCCTTGGTGGATGATTGGTTGATTGCTACTATGTATCGAGAGATTTTTCTTTGGGAGAGTGCTTCGTCAGTACGGCTAGGTTTAGGACATGCCCCAGGGTATGGCACTTTATGCAAGAGTATAGGTAGAGAGATCTATGTGGGGAGCACAGGTTGACTATCAGTTGGCCTATTTATAGATTGATTAGCTGGGATATGTTATGTGGGATATGATGACTCAGGTAGCTGATGCAGGGATGTCTACTGAGTATCAAGAGTGGTTCTTGCAACATTGCTTTGTTAGATTCACATATCCGACAGAGCCTATTCCTGATGTTGATGAGCTTTTGGATGATGAAAAAGATGATTATGATGATGGTGACAATGATAGGAGACCTCGGAGATAGAGAGTTCAGAGAGAACCTAAGGCTCCTAGAGCAAAAAGAGCTGCAGGACCTTGGATGTGGGGTGGTCATGTTAGAGGCTGAGGTGGTGGATTTAGGCAGCCTAGATAGAGATTAGGGCAGACACAGGTACCTTAGAGACAGGCTTCTGCAAGAGTTGGTGTAGAGTGGGCTAGGCAGAGACATAAACAAGTCCAAGTGGGTTCCATTATAGGGATAGATTCCTTAGGTTGATCCACAGAGTAGCACGACACCGGTGATACCACAGGTTCCATTAGTGCCCCAAGAACCTCAAGCTCCTCCAGCATCACAGGAACCTCCAATTCCTCCCATTGTGGATGGCTTAGTTTAGGATTTTTGAGGTTTACAAGTAGGGATGACTATAGTTACTGGTCGATTAAATCAGGTGATGACTATGTTGCAGTAGTTTTTGGCTACTTTAGTGCAGTTACCTACCAGTGCAAGCACTAGTCAGGTACCACCTTCTACACAGGATATATCAGGTGACAGGGATCCTGATGGGGTAGGGGGTTCAGGTACTGGTATTGCTGGAGATGGATTAGGTGCCCCTACTGGGTCATGAGATAGATTGGGATCTATGATACCTGGATATTGCATTGATGTATCATATGTATTTTTGATCAGGACTTTGATGTATGGATCATTTGTTGATGTATCTTTGATATACTGATTTGTGTTATAGACATTGATGATGGACATTTATCTATGATGATC
>MU224256.1:2203593-2214348 GCA_018584345.1 Thuja plicata | reverse complement strand
CTTGGCGCCGCTTTACAGATCTTGTTTATCCAGCGACCTTGCGACCTCATAAAGTCCCTTTGTCGCGAGCACATCCTCTTAACCACGGTCTGATTTGCAGATATAGCGACAATGTAATCCTTTACCTTAGCTTAACCCAAGTCTTTCTGGCGATTAGGCGACTGTGACAAAATCTTAGTCGCGCAGAGTTAACCTTAACTCAGTTTCCATTTATCTCCAGACTACGCGACAAGCTGTTAACTTTTAATAATTCATTGTTTTATCTCTTTGGTCACTTACTCAGGAGATCCATTTTAACTTAATCTTTACTGAAAGCACGTGCCCTTTTCTATTTTAGCGACTTCGAGACATACCTTAATTGCTTAGTCAGAAGTACCATTTACCTGGGGCACTTTTATCATGAGACAACGCGACCACCGTTAGATCATTTGACTTGCTCATCGAATGGCTGTCCTTTAATCGCTTCACATCTTGACATACCCTTAAAATATCATGAGACTTCACGACCAGGGGTATAATTCCTTAAGTCTCCTTATCGCTAGATCCTCATTCTTCATCAAGCGATCACACGACAACCAATAGCAATCTGACAAATGTCATCTTTTACTTCGTCCACTTTATGCATTCTGAGAATCTGAGTAACCTTTCTGTTCTGGCGACATCCCGACTGAGGGAAATCACATAACATATAACTGTTAGTCGCATGGTCGTGACTGTTATCTCTTAACCGTCTTTTAATCACGAGACCACGCGACTGCAGGTTAACCTTAACTGTTTGACTGTTCTGATCCAGTGATCACATGACATGAAGGAAGGCGCAAGGTCGGAAGACATTTTGTTGACTTGCCTTTTCTTCATGCGATCACCTGACTGAGGGTGGGTCCCATTCTTTCTTTAAAACTTCATAACACAATATCAAGCGACAACCCGACCAAAGGAAGATCGCTAAGTCTGGATACACTTATAGAATATTCTGTTTTTTCATGAGACTAAGCGACACAAGGCAAAAGCGAAGTCGGGAGATCATTTGGCATATTCGTTTTGATTCACGCGATCAAGTGACCTGACTTAACTTATTAAATAGCACATGCCTTAAGTGACTTGAAAAAGGTAACGAAGGAAAAGAAGACATGGCTAAGGGTTTTAAAATGCATCGTTTAACATTAGGCCTTAGGTTTTTTGCAGGGTTTTAACAATTTGAGCAAGGGATAGGCATGAAAACCTGCAAACTTTGAGAGAGGAAAGCAAGGAACAGGGGAAAATAGCAAAACACGAAATACAACCAACACGAGCCATATTGTTGACACATTAAATTTGGCAGGGAGTTTGACTCCCTTCTTAATCAACATAGATAAGAATTGTTCAGGATTCCTCTCTAAAACAAATTCAACAACCTATACGGAATAGGCATCTTTCTTTATGTCTTCGAGATCCTCCTCTGTAACATTGTGGAATAGTGTTGGTTCTCAATGAAAAGAGTAGGACTAGTATTTATGAAAGGGTCATCCTCTTTCTCTTGTTCCCATGGGGGAAACTGATTGATATAGGAATCTTCGAGTTGAGTCTTAGCCTTCGACCTAGTGTAAGGCCCTCCATAAGGTGTATGAGATATAGTGTTTTCCATATTTTTTGACTAAAACAAGTGATATAAAGAAAATAGAAAAGGATAACCTTTCTAGGAGACTCTGAGTTATGTTTGGACAAGGGTAATTCTAGGGACATATGTTGATTTATCTTGATCTTAAAGACTTGGTGATGTAAGAATAGGATTCTTTGACTATTTCCTGGGACAAAGTCACTGAGAGAGATTGACAATTTTGAGATAACGGGATGAAGATAATCGAGTCTGAAATTTTTAACTAACAATGTTTAGACAATAATCATGCTTTCAAAGAATGGATTGATATTTATTGTTTAGAGATTCACACGATATTCTTCACATTTTTCTAGGATGTAGACACTAATATTTTACACCAAATTGGGAATCTTTCCAAGGTTTCTAGGTAAAAAAATATGCTTAGAGTTCCTATCAAAGTGTGGTAAACTTCCACTGATTGTAGTAAAGTGATAGGTCAACTATGGTAATCAATCATTGATTGTGGTAATTAAAGGTTCTAGTGTGGAAAAAAATAGGTTGATTATGATATAATTTTGTCAATTGCGGCAAGATGCGGGAAATTGCAAAAAAAGAGAGACAATCTAAAAAAAAGATCTCAAATTGGCTTATTTGTCTAATAAAATGGATTTCTAGAACAAGGATTATGATTGTAGAACATGTTTGATGTTGAAATCCTAGACTTGAACACGTTTGACATGTGTTGGCAGTTTTTGAAGTTGGCTTTGCATTTTTGGAAACTGATCATAGAACAAGCACAATAGAAAATGTGTTTTGTAATCTAGCACGAGTCTTGAAACAAGGACATATAGATTAATCTAGGTCAAAATTGGCTTCAAAATAAAATTTTATAGGACCAATGCTTGAATGTTTGTTAGCTCACATAGAAAGTGTCACAATACTAGGACACGAAGGTCCACAATGTAGGTGCCCATATTTTTGCTGTTGCCAGATATTGTTGTCATTCTAGTGAAGATCTATTTCACTAACACAATACCATGGAACACATATGTTGGGAATCTTGGGGGGAAATTATGCAACCCCGTGCACTATAATAAGGTGTTTTTTTAGAGGTGAATTGGGTTGGCCTCTATTTTAACAAGGTTTTAGTAGGGTCTATGACATCTATCCAATCAGTTTGTACATGTGTGACTCACTTAAGAGCCTAGTTGACCATGCTGGCTACTTAGGGATATTCACCTGATCTAGGCTATCATCAAGACATATCACCCGAGCATGGATAGATATAAAATGGAACTTTGGTTTGCATCTTGTTTATATATCGATCGAAAGGATTACTAGTTTAAGGTCATTCTCTGAGGAAGAAGTGCATTTCCAAAATAGGCCTTACTAAAAAAGTATAAAGGTTTTTAATCTAACAGATTTGTGCAAGCACACCAATGAATCAAGACACTAGGTTAATCGATTAAACCCCAAAATTTCAAGTGTGAATTAAGATAATCACCCATACAAGCACGTATATTCAATTTTAAGCCCAAAGTAGATGATGATTTTCTTGTTTGATTTTAATGCACCAAATTTGAGAGATTTTTTGGCTTTGTTCTATTCTTAACCACCACGTCAATTTTAAGCACCAATTTGGAAATGTGAGGTTCAAGATGTTTGCATGCAATTTTCATTTTAAGAACTAAAACACAAATGAATGATTTTTAGCTTGATTTGTTAACTATTTCCTCGCCACAAGCTATCAAAAAGTGATTAGTACCAAAATCATCTAATTAAGAATTGAAGAATATCCCGCAACTCTGGAATTGTTAAGACCGTTAAGACTAATTGTGACCTTGTACTTAGCTATGAAACATTTGATAGAATCAAGATATCTATTGTAAGCTTTCCTTTGATATCTGCTGTGATGGCCAAGATGGATCTTTGTTGCATGTAGTAGTTAGTAGTCCTTCTTACAAAAACTCTTAGTGATTTAGTACACGGAATGTGTTTGATTACCCTCTTGGTGATTAGTCATTGGTCAATCCTGCATAGAAACCAAGAAAACAATAAAATTTAACAAAAAAATAGTGAATTTAAATCAAATAAGAAATGATTATGTCGATTGCGGTAATGTTCTGTCAATTGTGGCAAAGTTCTCTCAGATGCAGATAACTTCTTCCAATTATGGTAAAGCACTTTTTGTTGCGACATGATGCTAGCGATTGCAACATAGATCAGTCAATTGCGGTAAACTTTGCTTGATTATGGAAAAAAGGTATTAATTGTGGAACATATCAGTCAATTGTAGTACAGTGCAATAAAAATGAGAACTGAATAATGAAAGAAAAGAATTGTGAAACCCTAAAATTGATTGCGACATTAAACTAGATGATTATGACAGTTTTTTGTCAATTGCGGTAAAATACCAGCGATTGCAAATTTATAAGGATATCAAAAAAACATAAAAAGGAAATTCTATAGCCATACGACTGAGGCCAAAAATTCCTGTCTGTTGTCTACAAGTGATATTTGGGCTGTTTGATTCACGTCGGGTTCACCAAAATGTATAGGCTCAATCCTGTTTCCATAATCTCTAATTAATGAGGGGCTTAGTAGCACTAATTTTCAATGGGGGAAAGATCAATCAATTACTACTAAGAATGAAACTACAAACAATAAAATAAAACGCAATCAAGGAGGAATACAAATGAATGCAAACCAAAAAATCTCAAATCTTCTATTATCTCTATCTACTCCTTCTGAAATGCTGTTTGTGTGGTGCTCAGTATTGGTATCGACAACTTTTATGGCTTGGGAGTGTGTAGAATATGATATTGAATGTGTAATAACAAGAAGGCTTGATGCTAGAACCAATCTGATAGAGTAATGGTGCACAAAAGCTTGAAATCCTAGATCTTTGATCACAAGAAGGCTTGATGCTTGAACCAATCTGACAAAGCAAGGGTGCATGAAAGCTTGAAATCCTGGATGTTTGATCGCAAGAAGGCTTGATACTTGAACCAATTTGACAAAGTAATGGCACACAAAATCTTGAAATCCTAGATCCTTCAAATGGTTATGTAGGGTTGATTATATAGAATATGGAAATGATATGAACGATTGAAATCAATCCCAAAGATTGGAGAATGAATGGTTGATATCAAAGGGAACTAGAGAATCCATCAGTAAATTCCACCTCCTCAACTTGGAGAGAGGAGCTAAAGTTTGGTTAACTGAATAGTTGATTATGAGTTACCTTTTTAACTGAAGAGGTAATTTGGAGTTACCTTTTTGAACTGAAGAGGTAATTTGGAGTTACCTTTTTGAACTAAAGAGGTAGGTGGAGTAATTCATGCAATTAGAGATCTGATCAAGGGTTTTCTTTTTTGAACTAAAGAAAGGATTTAATTGAATATTTAATTCATTTTGTAATTAAAGTATTCAACATGTGAGATAATTGAAATATTTTTGGTTTAGAATTGAATTATTGAATGAAATTAAATTAATTTAATTAGAAGAATTAATTAATAAGTTTAAATATTTAAATTTAAACTTTAGGTAATTGAATTTAATTAATTAATGAAGATTAATCAATTAAGGTTAATTAATTAAATAAAATTAATTATTTAATAAATTTTGGGGATATATTAGATGATTTGGGAAATGAATTTAGAGGAAAATAGGTGATTAATTAATGATTAAAAAAATATTAATTAATAGATGAAAATTAGTGTTTTAATGTAAGTTCACAAGTATGTCCATTTTAGGGTGTCTATAATAAGTTTCCCGTAATGCATCCTAGGGCATGGCAAGACAATGAACCAAGTAGTATTCAAATAACTAACAACTATAGAAGTAAAAATAGTACTTGGGTTGATGGTGAACTCTTCACAATGTTTAAAATTATTCAAAGACAAATGAAGGATATATTTGAAATAATGGGAAGTATGTACTGAGAGGGGAGGGGTGAATCAGTACCTCTAAAACTTTTATCTCTTTTATCCTTTAACCTTTATGTAATCAATTGTATTACCAACCATATGTTATATGCTATCTTTGTGTAGGTTATATAAATTCATAAACTTAGCAAACATGTAAACATTCATAGAAGCATTCATGAAATGTATAGACACATGACATAAGATATGGTAATGCAGAAAACCCCTCTTAGAAGGTAAAAAATGTGGTGGGGATGGCGCCCACAAAAACTTCACTATCTGCAGATTGGAAGGGGCCGGTTAAGGCTTACAATTTGATAACTTCTAATGATCTACCCTATTTGGAGTATTATGTGGAGACTGGTTAAGGTCTACTCTATTAAGAGCTTTAGAAACACTATTTAGTGTGCACTCGGTTAAGAGATTTACAATAGGATTATTAAATCCAACTTTCTTGAAAGGATTTCTTCTATTTGATACACTTGTTAGAATGTAGACAAAAATACTCATTGAACTAAGTGTATGAAATCTACAATTTCTGATTACAAATCCATTAATGATTACATGTACAATGTATCACCTAATGTGATTGAATAATACTTCTGTTTCTCAATAGCCTTTGTTCTTGGTTCTTGATAACCAAATTTATCTTATGCTGCTCTTCTTCTTGCAACTCTTAGTCTGATCCATAGATGTGATCCTTGGATACTTTCATCCTCTTATCTTATCAAATGAATGATTACACATCTATTTATATAGATTTGACCTTTTTAGTTTCATGTATTAAAAACTTAACTCTATGATCAAAGGTTTACAACTTGACCTTGATCTCCTAGTTTGCATGTTTTTAATTAGTTAGACTGATTAAAACAATTACAATTATCTTTCTTGTCCCTCAAGAAATGGTTTTAAATCAAATAAAAAATCTAAATATAAAACAAAAGTGTTTTATTTGACGTGGAAGTCAGATCCATATTTCTTGGGATATAACTGACTTTTGGTGTCTGATGCTCGGTTTGAACTGAAAGTCTGTCGGTCAGGTTCCCTTTCTCTATTGAGTTCCTCTCTTTTCTTCTTTGTCAGTTTACATTGTGCTGCAAGTTCCTCTGTCGGTTTACTTCTATTGGGTTCCATTGTTAAATTTTTTGGTTTGCACTTGTAAGTTGTGTCTTTGATTTACACTGTAGATTGTACTGTCGGGTTGTGCTAAAACCTATCTTTTAGTGTAGTCATTACTGATGGTTTTCCTTTTCATATACTAATGGAAAAATATATGTCATCAATCTCCCCCTTTGACATTAGTATAACAAATGATATGTGTAAAATACTAAAAATGTTTATAGTATGTACACCATGTATATTACTTAGTCATTTCATGACTCGCCCTATGCATATGACGGTATAGTAAAGTATATGTGTATGTACACTTGTCTTTATACTATTTCTTCCTTGTTACCTTGTCTTTTCCCTTTGTGCTATATGTACTGTATATATCATTCTCCCCTATTGTACATATCATTTTCTCCCCTTTTTGATAGTAAGGGAAATGGTGTATACCTATAACTTATTAAAAATGTGAGAGTAAGAGGTCTTCATATCCTCCATCATCTTCTCCCATTTCTCCTTTAGATACTCAAGAGACATATTCTCTAGTGTTATTCTGGCATGTATGTCATAGATGCTGTCTGCTATAGACATCTCAGGGGTGGCAATTAGTTGTCTTGCCAAACTTATGTGCTATTGTAGAAGTGTGAGGTTCGGTAATAGTTGAGCCTATAGATCAGTAACCTCTTCTCTGAATTGTGATTCTACTTACCAAGTTTCTTATCTTAACCTTTTGATCTCCATTATTTTCTCATAATTCAATTTGATTGCATTTTCATCTATGGTTAGACCTTTATCACTTGCACTTAGATCTGAATCTAACTTTGCAATCCTTTCACTATTCTCTTTAGTGAATTTTTCTAAAGCGCATAGCTTTTGAATTAAGGAAATAGATTCAGTAATGATTGGATCTAATTCATTTACTAGTCTTGAAAGATTTACCTTTTTCTCTACCACTTCTTGGCTGATCTTTTCTATCATTTTGTATTGGAACTTCTATTCTTCTCCTTCCTCAATCACCTTTTATACATCCACATTCTGTGTTGTGATTGCATTGGTGAGAACAACAAGTTGATCTAGGATAGGTGCAATGTGATCAATATTAATGTTGGGAACTATCTAGTTTAGGATATCCCTTGTGGTTTCCTATACTAAGGAGTCTTCGTGCTCCTTCTTAAGCTTTTCTTGCAAAGCTTTCCTTTGAAAAATTTCTCCATATTCTTAGAGTGATTCAAAATCTAAAGTAGTTGGATCACACTTTGGTATTTCTATGATCTCATCAAGTGTGACATCCAACTTATTATTCTTTATTTTCTTCTTTTTCTTTTGAGATCCACCTGTATGCAGAACCATAGCCAGCTTCTCTGCTTGGTCTGATATGCTAGATGAGGTTATCAGTGGAGTAGTGCCTTTTTGTTACTGAGCTTTAGTCTCTACCTTCTAGTTGTGAGTGGATGTCTCCACATCAACCTTTACATTACCTATAGCATCTCCTTTGGTGTCCTTAGGAGTGGCATATTTGGTTTTGTCTCCTTCACTGGTATCCTTCTGCACTTCATCTGTATTTTTCATTTATGCATCTTTTTCTATTTGATCTCCATCTTTCTATGTGAGATCTTCATCTGTTACATTTTGATCCCCTCTGATGACATTCTGGTCATCAATTGTGTCTTTCTTTTCTCCTTCATGTGCTTCCTTGGGTATGCTTGCATCGGGCTTGGGGGTATTCTCCTTCTGTGAGATTATATTGATTGCCTGAATCAATAATGGTATCCGGCACAATATGTCTACCTTTTTAGGATTATTAGTAGTATCTTGTTCCTTGGGCTGATATGATGTAACTAGTATATCTTCATCTGCCTTTACCTCATTTGCAGGATCATCGGTGATGTCAATAACAGTATTATCTAGCCATGTTTCATTAGAAATATCCATATCCTTGTTGGCTTTTGTGTTTACTGCTTCTTCATTAACATCCTTATCAGTTATAAGAATGTGTTTGGGGCTCTATTTAGCCTAATCATCTTTATTATGTGTCTTGTCTGTGAGAGATATTTGAGGCTTGATACTTGTATCCTTTTTAGGTACATCAAGTATCTTTCTCCATTCATTCTCACTCTTCCTGTCTATCTCAATTAGATGTCCTTGAAGCACTTGGTAGGCTCTTAACTTTGGTGAGAACCTTTGGGAGTGTTTCTTCATCATTTCTTCTATCTCTTCCATTTTAGATTTAGGTGGCATGACTGAAACTAGGGCTCTTTCCCTTATTTATTTCCCAAAATGTAGTGAAAATGTCCATCTTGTCGATAATATATTCATTAGTTCTTTTGGAATTCTATCTACAAGTTGTATTAGAACATATTTGAATACACACATCATTATGATAATTGCCTCTTCTATCTTATTCTGGTCCTCGATGTCTAGAGTTAGCTAGTTTTTAATCTTGTGATCATTTTCTATACATGACTTGATGATAGATTCACATACCTAATCAATTTTAGAAGGAAGTGTGTTCTTGACAGCTTGTACAGATTCCTCCTACTCGTGTCCTCTATGTCCTTCTTTGTTCTTAGGAACTTTCTTCTCTTTATTGGTGTCTTTTTCTCGGTAGGAGGCTTTCTTTTATAGGTCCTTGCTTGACCTTTCTTGATCAGTGAAGGACTTGCATCTTTTGTTGTCTGACTCCTGTTCCTAGATGCAGTAGTAGCCCTTTGTTTCTTGGCTGGTGTTGGTGGTGGTACATCAGACTCTATGGATTTTGAGTCACTCACCTTCTCAGTTTCACCGATGGGTGACTGACCCTCGGTTTCTTCTATCTATTCTATTTCCTCTTTAGTTACTGACAATATTTTCTTCACACTTTTAACCATTTTATCTTTCTTTCTATCAATAGTTTTCACAACTAAGCCCTTTTTGATCCTTTCCTTGGCTTCTTCATAAGTTCAAAACTTGGGTTGTGATTTTTCCAATGGTTCATTGATCAATGCTTTAATGGCATTAGTTTCTTGGTCTATGTTAACCTTATAGTCAAGTGGTGCTAGCCATGCTATCCTTAGTACAATTGGCTTGACATAGGTGTAATCAATGTCCACCATAAAAAAAATGCCAATCTTGTTTTTTTCAACTAATTGCTCTAGAATTATCATTAATTTCTGCATTCTGTCTTTGAATCCAGAAAAGTATTCATCCAAAAATGATTCAAAATTGTCTCCAAGTGACTTGATGAATTCACTTATTTGTACTATCACTAGTTTGGTAGTGTCCCATTTGACATTTCCTATGGATGGGAAGAATTCTTGGAAGTAGAAGAATATAAACATTATAAGTGATCCAAACTTACATGAGTTGGTATTGCAGACCAAATTGTCCTCATGTTCTCATCTAATTGCCTGAGTAGTAGTTCTAATAGGTCCAACTACAGTCCCTTTTTGACAATTTTATGTGTTGTATCCACTGCTCCAGATGCAATGTTGTTCATCCTACTAGCCCGAAATAATTTTTATCTTAAGACACATGCTCCAAATTTTAGTTCATCATCGGTGATGGTGGATACCTTTAGTCCTCTTCCATCCCATGCTTCTCTTGTCATCTTTTCAATGTCAGGGTGAGAAGGGTGCTTCAATACTTTGACATTATCAGTTATAGGATAACCGATAATGACATGTATCACATCTCTGGTGATCATTTTTGGCTCATCCAACCACATTTTTTTGTCGTGCACTCTGCTCAGTGCTAACTGAATCCATTTAGTTTTGAACTCCTTCAAGAATCATAGGGAATTTGGTAGCCCTTTAACCTCAATGTTCTTATACTTGTCTTTTATGGTTCCATCATCATTTCAAAGCTTCTTGTAAGCTTTCTCAACTCCAAGATCTCCAATTTTTATGATCTTATAGTGAATGTAGGATCTAACATCCTCTATAAAAAAAACCCTAGGTGGAATTCTGGAAAATGCTCCAGAGTCATTAGGTTACGTGTGAGGCCTACCCTAGCCTGACATAATCTTAACACTATTTCTCATGTATATGTTCTCTTGTCGATACAGATTTTGTTATAGTCAGACTTTTGGGACACATGTATTACTTTATGGATCCATGGAAACCTTTGCTTGTATACAAACACCTGATTATGTAATCGGGAAATCTATAT
>MU224256.1:2175686-2187304 GCA_018584345.1 Thuja plicata | reverse complement strand
ATTTTGTATTATTGGCTTTCTCCTCCTGGGCTAGTACATTATCACCCCACTTTTGGAGAAGGTTTCTTGGAGACCTTCTTTTTGTTAAACCTTGGGAGGGAATTTCTTGATGAATTATTGTTGGTTTTGTTATTGTAAATTCTTGGTTGTATGTATGTCTCCTATTCATTTCTAGATCCCCTAGCTCGTGGGTGGCCTTGCAAAGGCCTAGGTTGGGAGGTGAGCCTCCGTGGTCAACCTTGATGTTATTGCAGGTCCTGAGAAAGCTCTTGGATGTATAGCTGGTGTCTTGGAATCTTTGTTGTAGCCCCCTTCTCAGAAGTCACTTTGGTTAAAGTTCTTCTTGAAACATTTTAAAGGAATTGGAAATTTGTAATTCCCTTGTTTTAAGGTTAATGTATTTTGAAGGAATTGTATTCACTATTTCCTTGTAATAAAAGAGAAAGAAATTTTTCTATATACTTGTATGATTAATTGCGTTATTGGCTACTTCAGAATTAGTATTATTTTTGATCTAATTAAAGTGATAAGAAAATAAATCTTAAGGATTATAGCTTTATTATATGTTGTTGAAATCATATATCAAACTTTCTATTAGTTTAATCTGTGAAATATGTAAAGGTATTGAAAAGATTTCATCTCTTATAGTTCTTATAGCATGTTTAAATGAAAATTTATGTTCTTTTGATTAAGGTTTAAATGCCCAGATTTTAGGGGCATGACATTACGAGGCAACATCTGGATAGATTTTATACTTAGGTTCCTCACATGTACTATTCTTTACCAGATTAACCTTACTCTCCTTAGCATTCTTGATTTTAGTGGTTCTTGATGTAGTTGCTATCATTTATGAAATTAGGGATTTTTTCCCATAAATGAAAGTAGAGTTCTCGGTTATCTTTGTTACTTACTTCAACCTCTATAGTAGTTAGGAATTTTTTTGCAGTGTAGGGAGTCAAGTTGTAGATGCTCTGCAATTGGGTCACTTGGTGCTCAGGTTTTGCTCTATCTCTTTGCTCTACTCACTTGGTAAATAATGAAATCCTTCTGTTGTCTATTTATAGAATTTTCCCTATGTTGAGTCATTAATGCTCAACTAATTATCGGTGTGTGAAGATAGATTCATTGGGTGATACACTAACTTCTTGTTTAGTGAAAACACGATGCTTTAGGGCAGCTATCAACTTGTTATGATCACTGACAGAATGTGGTGTATGGTGAAGAAAACATGTCAACTTTCATTATTACTGATGGATCTTAGTTTGCACTTAGCAACTTATCTTTATACCTTAACCAATGACTCTCAGTAAGTATTGACAACTTAGCTCTGTATGTACACTGATTCATTTCGGTATTTATTGACCGGCGAGATTATTTTCATAGAATTATAACAAATAATACCATAGTGAATATTTAATCATGCTAGTTTGTCATTTCATCTATGTATAATGGAAATGATAAAAAATATAACTTGGTATAATGTAGTTCCATACTTACTTGTTCTTCTTTAGGTGGGGGTGGTGATGTTACTAGATCCATTGGATAGGGTGTCACCAACTGCATTGCTTGGTCAATCTTCATCAGTGTTTGTGGCTCTCCTCCATATTTTGTTTCTCATCCTTTTGATGTCTTCAATGGTATTTCCATTGGGAAATGTACTTGTCTCTATCATTCGGTCTCTACAGTTCTTTCTTAGATGACCGACCCTATGATAGTGTAAGCATGCCATTCCTAGGTTAGTCTAGGTTCTAGACTTTCTTGTCCATTTCATCATGTAGTTTTTAGCTATGTGACCAAATCTTCCACATGTGTAGTTTTTCCATGTGTTGTAATCCCAGACATATGAGTTACCGACTCTTTTCGGTTGATAAGAATTTTCTTAATCTTTAGGATTCCATGCTTGCTTTTTCTTCTTCATGCATTCAAGAAATGTGTGCCCATGCATTTTCAAAGCAAGACAACCTTTGTCCATCTAGGTTTCCTTTGGTTGTTTCACCTTAGATTTACATTCATATACTTTATGTCATTTCTTGTTACATTTATAACAATTTCCTAAGAATGAAGGTGTGGAGTTAGGAATACCTTTTGTTTTTCTCCTGCATATATTAGATGTGTGGCCAGGCCTTCCAAAGTGATTGCATGTCAGCTTCTTTAGTCTTGGATTGTTGTACACATTCTTGTGATCAGCTTGGTATGGTGATTGTTCATTCTTAGTATACCCTAGTCCTGTATTGTTGTTGACTCTTCTTTGTCCATCCAAAAAATCATCCATCCTTTTTGTACTTTCTTCAAATCTCTTCATCATATCATTGTGTTGCTAAATTCTTACTTCATGCTTCAGTTTTTTATTTTCTTCTCTTAGCTCACCAATAGCTTCTATTCTTTCAATGAGTTTTGTATTCATTCAGTTTGCCTCTTGACTCATAAGAATAATCTGATTGGTGATCTCATGATGATGTTTAGTAAGTCTTTGTATTTATGTCTCTTTCTCTTATATATTTTCAATAATCTTTCTCCTAACATCAATAGCTAGTGTTATTTCTTGCTCATCTTGTCGAGCATTGTTCATGACATCAATCATTCTTACCATCTATCTCTCTTAACCAATTTACGGTATCTTTACTTGTTCTATCAGATGTTGATTTCTTTCATTCAGACTTGTGATGCTTCCTTCAAATGTATCTGATGCTTTTCTAGATGTAGATCCCGATGACTCAAATAAATCTAGTATCTCTTCTTGATGATAGTCTTTTTCACTGTTCCAAGTTGCCATAACTTTTCTTCCATCCATTAGCTCTCTCATCTTGATTCTTGCTACTTTGTACTGCTCATAGAAGATCTATATATATAGCTTCTGATTCTCTATATTCTTATCAAAATTGTACTTCTCCATTGTATGATATTTTCTCTTAAGTCTTTAAAATTTCCCAAACAAGAGATCTAGCTCTGATACCAATTGCTAGAAATACTGGGAAGTATGTACTAAGATGGGAGGGGTGAATCGGTACCTCTAAAACTTTTATCTCTTTTATCCTTTAACCTTTATGTAATCAATTGTATTACCAACCATATTTTCTATACTATCTTTGTGTAAGTTATATCAATTCATAAACTTAGTAAACATGTAAACATTCATAGAAGCATTCATGAAATGTATAGACACATGAAACAAGATATGGTAATGCAGAAAAACCCTATTAGAAGGTAAAAACTGTGGTGGGGATGGTGCCCAAAAAACTTCACTATCTTCAGATTGGAAGGGGCCAGTTAAGGCTTACAATTTGAGCACTTCTGATGATCTACCTTTTTAGGAGTATTATGTGGAGTCTGGTTAAGGTCTACTCTATTAAGAGATTTAGCAACACTATTTAGTGTGCATTCGGTTAAGAGATTTATAATAGGATTGTTGAATCCATCTTTCATGAAAGGATTTCTTCTATTTGCTACACTTGTTAGAATGTAGAAAAAAATACTCATTGACATGAATGTATGCAATCTATAATTTCTGATTATAGATCCATTAAAGATTACATGTACAATGTATCACCTAATGTGATTAATTAATACCTCTATTATTTGGTAGCCTTGGTTCTTGGTTATTGATAACCAAATTAATCTTTTGCTACTCTGCTTCTTGAAAATCTCAGTCTGATCCATAGATGTGTTTCTTGGATACTTTCATCCTCTCATCCTATCAAGTGAATGATTACACATCTATTTATACAATAGATTTGACCTTCTTAGTTTCATGTATTACAAACTTAACTCTATGATTAAAGGTTTATAAATTGACCTCGATCTCCTAGTTTGCATGTTTTAAACTAGTTAGGCTGATTAAAACAAGTAAAATTATCTTTTTTGTCCCTCAAGAAATGGTTTTAAATCAAATCAAAACTCTAAATATAAAACATAAGTGTTTTATCTGATGTAGAGGTCAGATCCACATTTCTCGGGGCATAACCAACTTTCGGTGTCTAATGCTCAGTTTGAATTGAAATTCTGTCGATCAGGTTCCCTTGCTCTGTTGAGTTCCTCTCTTGTCTTCTCTATTGGTTTTAATTATACTATCAGGTTCCTCTTTCGGTTTACTTCTGTCGGGTTCCACAGTTAACTTTTTTGGTTTGTACTTGTAAGTTGTGTCTCTGGTTTACACTGTAGACTATTCTATTGGGTTGTGCTAAAACCTATATTTTTGTGTAGTCATTAACGATGGTTTTCCTTTGCATATACTAATGGAAAAATATATGTCATCATGAAAGAGTATGAATCCCTAAGGCTATTGTTGAGAAAAACAAGGATATAATTTGTTTCATGGTTGAACCTAATTGTGTATGCTTTGAGGCAGTTGAACCAAGGAATAAATGGAGCTTCCCCATGGGTTATGAGGTCAGTGTAGAGGTTCTCACTATGTAGGTAGAACATGTTCTATCTTATGAGATTGATTATACAGAAGAAAGATGGGGAAATTATGAAGAAAAGTCTGCTAAAATCATAGAGGAACAAACTAGGGAAGCACAAAAAAGAAAGGTTGAGAAATTAGTAGATAATATTTTAGAGAAGGAAGGTATTAGCAAAGATGAAATGAAATAAGTTAGAAAGAATATGGTTATGATGATCATAGATTTTCATTAGTATGCAAAGGAAATAGTTTTGGAACCATTGGTAACACTATCACTATTACCACCGAAAGACAGTCTACAGTGCAACCTGACATAACAGTGCAAAGTGGTCACCAAAATCAGTGAACACCAAAATCAGCACTATCACCTGAGAGCACAGTTCCTAGTGTAAAATGACAGAGCATTTTACAATGTACACCAACAACACAAGATAAAGAGGAACCCGATAGAAAAGATCATAGAGGAACACTGACAATCAGTCGCAGAGCAAACTAAAAAGTAGAATGTCTACAAAGACATCACCAAGGATAGATGACAAAGAAAACTAAGCACTAGTCTATCGAGAGACAGTTTTATTCTAAAAAATTTGGATCTGACTTACATGTTAGATAAAACACTTAAGTTTTATATTTAGCTTTAAAGCATATCTTTAAAACCATTTCTTGAGGGACAAGCAAAGAAAATGTAATATTTTTAATTAGTCTAACTGATTGTAAACATTCAAACTAGGAGATCAAGGTCAAGTTGTAAACCTTTAATCATAGAGTTATCTTTGAAAAGCATGAAACCGGGATAGGTCAATTCATTGTATAAATAGATGTGTAATCAATCAGAACAACATGATGTGATGATGATTTTACCTGAGGAGTACATCTAAGGATCAAATAGAAGGTTTATGCATAAGGACAACAAAAGATGAATTCAATTGCCAAGAACAAGATTCAAGGCTACCGAGTAGAATAGAGGTATTAATCCATCAAAATAGGTGATACATTATACATGTGAAATTAAAGGATCTATAATTAGTAATTCAAGATTGCATATCTTCAGGTCAACAAGTAAATCCTTTAAGAAGGTGGATTTAACAATCCTTTGTAAATCTCTTAATCAAGTGCACACTAAACAGTGTTGTTAAATCTCTTAACAAAGTAGACCTTAACCATTCTAAATGTGTTACTCCTAATAGGGTAAGATCATCAAAAGTGATCAAACTTGTAATCCTTAACCGACCCCTTCCATTCTGTAGATAGTGAAGTTTTGTGGGTGTCATCCCCACCACAGTCTTTACCTTCTAACAAGGGTTTTCTATATTACCAAATCTTGTGTCATGTATCATTACATTTCATGAATGTTTCTATGAATGTTTACATGCAAATTAAGATTATGATTTGATATTACATACACAAAGATAGAATAGCACATATGGTCGGTAATGCAATGAATTGATTACTAAAGGATAAAGGTTAATTGCTAAATTTTTTAAGGGTATTGATTCACCTCCCCCCTCAGTACACACCATTCCATTCTTCCAAAAATTGGTATCAGAGCTAGATCTCTTATTTGGAAAATTTTAAATCACTTGAGAGAAAAGATCATATAATGGAAAGGTATAAGCTAGACAAAGGTATTGAGAATCAGAAGTTGGAGATACAGATCTTCTATGAGAAATACAAAGAAATAAGAATCAAGATGAGAGAGCTACTAGATGAAAGAAAGGTTATGGAATCTCGCTGCAATGAAAATAACTATCATGAAGAAGAGATACCTGATTTATTTGAGTTATCATGATCTACAACTAGCAATTCATCACACACATCTAAAGGAAGCATCACAAGTCTGAATGAAGTCAATTAACATTTAACAAAGAAAGTAAAGATACTAAAAATTGGTCAAGAGACATAGATGGTAAGGATGATTGATCTTATGAACAATTCTAGACAGGATGAACAAGAAAGAACATTAACTATTGATGATAGGAGGAAGATCACTGAAAAGCTATAAGAAAGAGAGACAAAAATACAAAGACTTATTGAACATCATCATGAGATCACCCTAAAATAGTTCTTATGAGTCATGAGGAAAAATGAATGAACACAAAACTCAATGGGAAATCGAAAGCTATTGGTGAGCTAAGAGAAGAAAATGAAACACTGAAGCATGAAGTGAGAATTCAGCAACAACACAATGATATGATCAAGAAAGTTGAAGAAAGCACCAAAAGTCTGGATGATTTTCTAGATGGACAAAGAAGAGTCAGCAACAATAGTAGACTAGGGTATACCAAGCATGGAGAATCATAAAATAAATCTAATCACAAAGATGTCTACACAAATCCAAGACCAAGTAAGGTGTCATGCAATCACTATGGAAAACCAGACCACACACCAAATGTTTGTAGGAACAAAGATAAAGGTATTCCTAAATCCACACCTACATTCATAGGAAACTATTATAACTGTAACAAGAAATGAAATAAAGCATATGAATGTAAATCTAAGGTGAAACAACCAATGAAGCAATCCTACATGGAAAAATATTTTCCTACTTGCAAAATGCATGGGCACACATCTCTTGAATGTAGGAAGAAGAAAAGACAAGCATGGAAGTGAAAAGAACAATATAATGCTTACCAACTGAAAAGAGTTGGTAACTCATATGTTTGGGATTACAAAACATGGGAAAATTACACAAAATGTGGTAGATATGGACACATATCTGCAAACTACATGAGAAAATGGATGAGAAAGTCTAGAAGCTAGACTAGCCCTAGAATGGCATGCTTACACTGTCATAGGGTTGGTCATCTAAGAAAGGACTGCAAAGACCAAGTGATAGAGAAAAACATTTTTTCCAATGGAAATACCATTGAAGACATCAGGAAGATGAGAAAATAAATGTAGATAAAAGCTACAAACACACATGATGCTGGAACTAGCAATGCAATTGGTGACACCTTATCCAATGGATCTGGTGATATCACCACCCTCACCTAAGTAGAGCAAGAAGTATGGAATAGCACTATACCAAGCTATATTTTATATCAGTTCCATTATAAATTGATAAAATGCCAAACTAGCATGAATAAAGGTGCACTATGGTATTACTTGTTATGAACTTGTGAATCCAATCTCGTCAGTCAATGCATATCGAGAATCATTAGTGGACATATAAAAGCTAAATTGTCAATACATACCAAGAATCGCCGGTATAAATATAAAATCCAAGCTGTCAATATAAACTGAGCATCATCAGTAATCATGTAAAAAGACAATTGAGTCTTCACTTCATACCGAGCAGTGTCGGTGAACATGAAAAAAGTAAAGTGAGTTGAAACTTTCCCTGAGCTGAGAAATTGGCATGTTACCTGAGCAAAAAAGTTTTCAAACACTGAGAAGTGGGTAAAGAATTAAATATGCCACTTAGGACACCATCTATAAAAGGATGATGAAGACCTCATTTCATTCACCAATGTTTGAGAGAAAAGAGCAGAGCAAACAAAGGAAAAAAGATTGCAGAGAGATTCACGAGCACCTTCATAGCTACTACGATAGATTCTAATCTTCAATAGCTACATTAGAACAAGTGAGTAAATAGAATCATCGAGATCATAGTTTGTTTTATGGGAAAAGACCTAAATTCACAAAATCATGGCATCCACATCCCGTGTAACCAAGATCAAGAATGCCTAAGAAAATAAGGTCAAACTAATAAAGAACTTGATGCAGGAGCATCTTGGGTCCTTAGAAATCTTGCTCAACCAAAAAGATGTTTACTTTTTATTTGTAGTTTGTATTCTATTTCTTGGGTTCTTGGTTTACCAATGGGTCTCAGTGATCACTTTACCGATGGTTTTTCTGATTCTTGGGTATGCTTTTACCGAAAGGTTTTCTAATACTCGGGTAAGTTCTTACCAACTAGTTTTCTGATGCTCGGGTATGTCCTTACTGACGTGTTGCTATTTTTTGGTGATCATGTTCTCAAGATGTTTATCCTGATCTGGCTGACTTCTACAATTTATTTCCATTATTGAATTAATGTGGGGTCTCTCATTGGGATCTACATGGACCTAAATCTGGGTCTCTCTTATGGATTTGAGCGCTGACCTCTATGTTGGACTCTTGTATATATTTGTGTCTATATTCTTAGTTTAGGGAGTCCTTATCAGTTCTTGGAAGATAGAAGATTCTAGAAGGAAGGTATATGACCTCACATGTATGAACATCATTCTATAATTCATTAAATATATGGCCAAAACTGGGAAGGCCTTACAACTCGACATGTAATGAGTTTGATATATTAATGAAAAGGATCTCTACTGCAGGGATTTTTTTTGTGGCGATTCTTTGGCAATTGGAAAATATGTCCCGTCGGGTGTATAGAAATTAGTGAAAAAATGCGTAGTATACTGGTTGATTGATTCACCCAGATTTTATAAAAGACACGTATAGTGGTCGCGTTGTTTGCCACTATTTGCATGTAATTTCACTATGGTAGTGGGGTTGTTTGCCCATTTATCTATTGTATATTTACTATTATTCACCAAGGATTAATGAAGGGGTATTTATCAAGGATCACCATTTGCTAAAGGCCCATTATCCCAAGTTAAATTTTTATTTGCACTAGGACCCAATTCACCATGCATCGTAATTAACTGTGTCCCAAATTCCTACCCTATTCGCCTAGTTAATTAATGGAAATTACGCGGGGTTTTCCAAATATTAGTTGTTATCATATGTAATTGTCATCCCCTTCACCAAAATTTGAAATAAGCATTTATATATAAGGATAGTTTCAAGAGATTTAGTAGTACAAAAATTTAGTTGATTCTGAGCTCACAATTGCGATCGGTAGCGAACCGGAAAGACTACAAGTCCTTAGTATCTTATTCAAGTAAAATTTTATTGCAGCCTTAATTTGTTGGAGATGTCACAATCAAATTTAAATAGGAAGAGGAATATTGAAGGTGTAGATGTCCAAGAGAGGCCAATGAAATGCAGAAAAATATCTTCATATTGGCAGCGGCAGAACCAATGGTGTTGGTCAAAGTGAGGAAGGTACGTCATTAGAGGAACTTATACAACTTCAAGGTTATCAACTTACACAGGATTCTATTCAACAAACTAGGGAACCTAATAAATCTAGTGATGAAGTTGTGGAACTTGATATCTCTGATGAAGATGACCTTGAAGATTAATTTTAAGTAAATAACCACTACCAGGATGAATCGATCAACTTCGGTGAAGATGATGATTCAATTAACAGTAACACTAAAGGGAGAGGAAAACCAAAAGAAAAAACTTATTGTCAATGGGAGATGTCCAGGAGATTTAAATTTGATTGGGTGACAAAGTATCCATTCATTGAACCTGTGGAAAATCCAATTATAGGTGAGCCATGAGTAGAATGTAGTTGTATGATTTGTAGTTGGAAGTATAAAAAAGAAAAGTGGTTGCAGCTTAAACCACACACCATAGAGAAACATGTTGGTAAGGTTTACGAAACCTCAACTGTAGATAGAAAGGAAATAAAAGTGGTAAGATATAAAACAAAGAAGCAATGTAGACATCAAAGGCATGCTAAGGAATATTATTTGTTTCATAAATTTAAGATGAAGCCTGGTGAAGTTCAAGGTTCTATTAATGCTATTTTTTCAAAAGCAAGTGAAGTAGAAGAACATGGAAAAGCTATTCAATTAAGTAATGTTTTCCATATTTTGAGAAGAGGGCATCCAATGATAGACTATCCAGAAATGAGTGGTTTGTTACACTTTCTGAAAGTTCCTAACTTATATCCTATCACTCATTGGTCAATAAATAGTGGATGGGAATGGGAAAGTTGTATTTCCTAGGTTGAAATAGAGGATGTACAAAGAAAAATAAAAGATTCAACCTTTATTGCATTGTCCGTAGATGAAGTTATGAAAATAGATAATATGTTGTGGGTATGCATGCATGTTTATACTATATAGAATAATGTCTGCCAAACACATCTACTAACTGTTGCAAAATTGAGGGACAATGCGACATCAAAAAATTTATTTCAATTAGTAAAGAGCCATTTAATTGAATGTGGAGCTATGGATGAATTGGCAATAGCGAAGAAGTTGATCTGTGTTGGAGCAGATGGAGCTTTAGTAATGCAAGGTCAAAGGAATGGTCTTTGCACAAAGATGCAGGATTCTTGTTCACTACATGTTGTTGGCATTCACTGTATGGCCCATAGGATGAATCTTGCTTTTAGAGTTGTGAAGAAGTTTCCTTTAGTAAACAAGGTTGAAGATTTAGTAAGAGAGTTGTACTCATATTTTTGTCAAAGTACCAAATGTTTTAGGAAATTTTAGTACTTTTCTGATGGAATTACCAATGTAAAAAATATTCTAAAAGATGTTGATACTAGATGGATCTCTTTGGATGGACCAGGGCATCGAGTTTTTTCCAAATATCAATCTTTGATTGGACTTATGTATGAAAATTGTGACAATGCAGAAAATCAGAGATGTGGCAACCTACTTTGGAGGTTGAGCAATATAGAGACACTTTTGACTTTAGAATCTCTTCTTCCCATGCTAGAATAAATGAAAAAAATCCTAGAAAAGAGCCATGTATATTGCAGAATATGATACTTTGCATAAAATGTCATGCCAAGCCCTCGATAATCTTTATTGAAATGACCCAAATTTATTCGATGAAAAATTTCACCACTTGAGGTAACTAACAGTTTTGGACAATCCTAATAATTATTTAAAGATCATTGAAAATAGAGATTTATGTGTTTGTCTAAGGGGATTTCAGATACCAATGTACTATAATACTCTAAAGAAGTGAGCTACAAGAGTTACAAGGGAAGAGTTTACCAAGATCATTGAGTTTATAGCAGCTAATGCAAGGGACATAGCCTATAAAGTTTCCTCTGAAATAAGATCCTGATTCCCATATGAACAACTTCTTGAGGCCATGGAAATTGTGTTTCCTCAATATTGGCACTTAAAATCTAAGGAAGATTATTGTAATAGGCTTCTAACTTTGATAAAGAAATTTTGCAAATGTGTAGAATTCAATGGAGTGACTATCTATTAATTTTAGGATGGTTGCAAATGTAATAGCACTGCATAGATTGTATATTGTATGTGTGTTCCAAATGCAACAATCTCTCTTTCATTTATATTGAGAAAGAGGCTAGGAGAGACATGTCCCTTCATGGGACATGTCTATTCTTTAT
>MU224256.1:2139608-2153179 GCA_018584345.1 Thuja plicata | reverse complement strand
CTCTATGGAAGTAAAATGCAATTAATCTAAATAAAATGAAAGTACTTGTAATCTAGAAAAGAATTTCCTTTAAGCTAGAATTGAACTTGCAATGAATCTAGGAAGCTTGAAAGCACAAAATTGAATTTTAGACTAATTATGCAAATTGAGCTTGAAATATGAAAATGATTAAATACAAAAATTCCCTATAAATTTGATGCTCTCCCAAAATCATTCCCCCTAATGAAGAAAAAGAAGTCCAATTTATAGAAAACCATGGAAAGAGAGTGAAGAGTTTCTTAAAAAGAAATAGTTGTCTCTTCATTCTCTTTTGAGACAAAAATGCAAAGATTATCTAAATAAAAGGGTGAATTATTGCCACATAAGTGTCCTTTCACATGGAATTATGGAATTCCTTTTTGAGGACAATTCACCCAATAATTAAATAACCTTTCAATTCCTTTTATGTATATTAGCTAAAGGGGGTGGAATTGATTTAATTAAAAGCACTTAAGAATTTAGGACTAAATCAATTAATCATAGGGGTTTTTAGCTAATAATCATTGAGAATTTAGGAATTAAATATAATGTCATATTTATGCAAATTTGGGTTTTCTGCATTTGAAACTCAGTCAATTAAAGTCAAATAAGGGGATAATTTGCCTAATACAATAGGAATTCGAAGATGAGAAAATTGGAGGAATGCACCAAAATTGATTAGGATTATTCGGTGCCAATTTTGGGGTGTTACAATATGTATTATAAATGATCATACAACTGAAGCTATAGACATTAACACTAACTCTTAGCTAGGGAGGATGATCAACTAGAATGTGTAGTGGTCTCCCTTGTCAACACATATGAACCTCACCATAGCTACACAAAACATCAACACTCCCTCTTAGCTAGAAAAGATAAAATCCATCAAGGTAATAAATCCATTAATTTTGAGAGAGGGAAGATATCACATCACTGTGATATCAGGAGATATGGTATATGTAGGAATACCAAGTCACATAATATTCATCATAGCCCATAAATATCCATGATATGTGTAATAAAATTATGTCTCATGATGTCTGCCATATGGATACTAAGTTTACATAGAGATATGCCACTACATGACATTTCTCATATGGTCTAGTCAATGTGTAATACTAAGTTTAGAAGGATCCTAATATGATCCATATGGATACAAGGAAATTACATAATTTGTGATATGGAGGATCACCTAACATGTGATACCAAGTTTTATATATCACCTAACACGTGATATCCAGTTTAACATATCACCTAACATGTGATATGAGGAATCACCTCAGGTCGTGATACCTAATTTTTATATCACCTCAGATCATGACATGAAGAATCACCTTAGATAATGACACCTAATTTTCATATCACCTCAGATTGTGATATGAGGAATCACCTCAGAATGTGATACCTAATTTTCATATCACCTCAGATCATGATATGAGGAATCACCTCAGATTGTGATACCTAATTTTTATATCACCTCATATCATGATACGAGGATATATTAATAAGGAACATTAAATTTCCTACATATAACCCTATTATGGCATGTGCACTGATATATTAAATGTCTACCATAACAAATCTCCATTACAAGATTTTCACCTTGTAACATCAAATACAAGTGTTCATTGTTTAAGAAGTCATCACCTCTCATAAATGTACAAAAGATGAGTGGGCCCATAAAGTCATGGAGTCACACACATGACATCCACCTTGACTCATCTCAGGGAGTGGATCCACCATGGCTCATCCCAGAGGGTGGAAACAAGGGATTTCACCTTAGAATTCTCTCAAAGAGAAGAATGAAATAAAATACAAAATAATAGATCATAGATGTTGAAACTCCTTTTCATGTAAAACTTTATTCTCCAACATACCAAGTTTATCTTGAAAGTATACAACCTTCTCTTTAGAAAGAGACTTGGTGAGAATATCATCCATCAGTTATGTAGTGATAAATTACCTTGAATAGCATACTTATGTACTATATCTCTTATATAGTTTGCATCACTCTTGGTGAACCCCATGTCATTTAGGAATATCATGATGTAGGACTCAACATAAAGGCATTTTAGCCATATTCCTACTATAGTCCTCTGATTGTAAAATATCCACTGTTGACTTCCTCTGAATCAATATGACCAAATTCCTTGGAGATGAGAATGAATTAGATATTCTAGATGCTCTCTTTAAATTTTGAGGTCTTGTAACAACCTCCTGACCTCCTCATCCAAGGTTTCTTTTAGATGAACTATCTAACTCCCTGTGAATCTAATATCAACCTTCTGCGAGCAAGTCGTGTCTTTGTTCTTTAGTCTGCATTAAGATCTTTTCTTGAATGCCCTTTGATTCAACAAATTATCCATCTATTTAGGAATATCATGACCTAGATATCTGCATAAAAGCCTTCTAGCCCACATATAAGGAACTTCATCATTTGAGTTACAATCCTTTTGCTTTTTATAGTTTCCTGGTCACTAGGGAAACCATCTCGATATGGCCTGACCTTCTAAATCAGAATGATTAAGATCTTTGAAAACAATTTTGGGAGATCCTCTAGTAGCTCTCTCTATTATGGAACCATGCATGGCCCCAATCATGAAAATATCTTTCTTCAAGAGAATCTCATCATCTGGTATATGATCAAAATTTTGATCACAACATTATTCATAGGAGTAGTTTTCCATATACAAATGCACTGTTTGATTCCATAGTAACATGAGTGAATTGAATAAATTGTGGATTGATCCCTAGGCTTGGAAACACCAACCATTTGTGATAAAGTGACTTCCATCTGAAGTTCCTAGTACATGCATCAACCTTTTACCCTTTTTGTCCAAGGTTACCCTAGACTCCCTTTGAATTTGAATTCTTCCTCTTTGAAGAAACATCTTCAATCAGCAACTCAGTCCCATGACTGCAAGCATCAATTTCATTCTCCCTTGAATGAAATCTCTTATGTTTCTTGATCCATCCTAAAAGCATTTAAGAGATTACAAATAGTTCATAAAACTAAACTATCTCAAAGAGAAATACCAAAGATAGATGCATACAAGATTTTAGTAGCCAATGTTATAGCATAAATTTCAAACTCAATAATTCATGTGCATTAAAAAAATGTGGAATACTTATCTTTAAGTTTCAAAATATTTCCTTTCGTAAAGTGAGCCCATGTAGGAAATATCACGCATTAATTCTCATCAAAATTAACATGACCATCAGCTCTGGTCGATGCGTAAATCCACATCATTATCATAGTCGACATTCTGGTTGCTGAATATCAATTCAATCATCATATAAATTGATGTTTGTCCCAGAAGTAATGTATCTAAGTCTTGAGAATATTGATAGGTTGTAATCACTTGTTCTTCATTAAATAACCTTATTGTTTAGTATTTTCCCACATCACCATAGTTGTCTTGATATGCTTGGCAGAAACATTACTATCACCAATAAACAATATACCAATGGTTCCTTGACATGGTAATATTTTATAATAAGTTTAAATATTTAATTAAAACTTATTTAATCATTTATTTCCACTATTTGTCTTCAGGTCTGAAATGGGGACATTATAGATGCACATATAGATACTGACCATAACATTGGATATGTTATCCCCTCTAATCAATGACTGGCTTATCATATGATGAGTTCCTTATCCTTAAAATTATCCATCTTTAGTCGCAATGTTTCTTCTTTAGTTTCTGCAATTACCATCTAGTAATTCATGATGATCGACATGTAATCCATCTTAATGTTCATTTTGATGGTTTTGTTATGGATAAATCATAAGACATAATTTCTATTTGTGCTTCTTCATGGGCATCGATTAGTAGCTGATCTTTGTAAGATATCAACTCAATTGTCATCGATATTAATTATTAATTGCTGTGTTCCAATATATGCCTTAGATAGTTTTGTTTATGCATTGGCCACACTGTTCTTAACTCTAACTTCGTATTGCTACTTGATCACCATGATATCTCTGAGATTCTTCCTTTGCCTTTCGATGCTTTTTTCTTTATTATTGATCTATCTCTTTATTGCTGGGCTTTGATAACTCCATAAGATGATCAATATTGCCTATGTTCCTTTTCTCCTTATTGATAAAGTGGAATTTACTTATACCCGATGGACCTGAATGTCTCAGTGGATGATCCTATATGGGTACTTAAATAGAAGAGAAAAATGTTTGATGTTGCATCTTCCTATTTATTCACTAATATGCATCCAAGTATTCTTCCTTGAGATTTGCAGAATTTATTTAAAATCCTTGAATTCTCATATCAGTCACCCGCACATATGTTTTCCCCATAAACAAGTTAATATGATGATCATGAAGATAATATGGCTATCACCTGGATAGTTATGAATTGTTTATGATTCAAAGCTTTTTCTTTTCTCTGACTATGCAATTTGATCTTCTATCTTTCTGAACCTCCAGAACCTTGGAATCCTTATTCTGTAACTCCCCAAAATACTATCATTATTCCAAAGGTTATCGGTTACATCAGAGATAATTGATAATTTTTACTTGCACCAAACTTCATTGGTATATTTGTTAAAATATTCATGTTGTATACGTTCCTCTGTTAACAATACAATCCCCCAATAATATTCCTGTAGATTGTTGATTGTGTGATTTGGATGTCGTAAATGATTATAGTTATTTTGTTTTTTGCCCCCATAGCCTGTTCCTGGACAGGCTCACTACCCTCAACTTGCTCAGCCTCGGTATCCATGAGTGCAATATGCCAACAATATCGTTATCTACTAGATCCAGCAGGTCCAAATTTTTTAGGTGGGAAATTGAATTGGGGATTTCTCCAGTGATGTTTCTGAAGAACATCGTCCTCGCTCTTAATGCAACTCAGCCTCATGTTAGTGGTTCACAAGTCAGATATCTTACAAGCATGGTGAGTGTTCAATTCAACACGGTTGTAATTATATATGTAGAATTACCATTGCAACATCCTACAACTCATGACACAGATGCCAGAAATATACCTAAGACCAACGTGCTCTGATACCATTTTAATTTTAGGATGGATGCAAATGTAATAACACTGCATAGATTGTATATTGTATGTGTATTCCAAATGGAACAATATCTCTTTCATTTATATTGAGAAAGAGGCTAGGAGAGAAATGTCCCTTCATGGGACATGTCTATTCTTTATGATCATTTAGAATATGTAATGCCCCGCCAGGGAACCCAGGAGAACTTAACCTAAACACGACACTAAGTTCACAGAATTTTTTTTTTAAAAATGTTTACAATAATATTAATAACAATGCGGAAGCAACACAATGAAGTACATGACATAAATGAAACACAACTCATACATGATTAACATTCCTTGAGGGTTCCTTGACGTGGAATTACGTAAACAAACTAATCTATGATTACAATAATAAAGAACTGACATAAAAAGTTACATAATCTGAAACCAATAACATACATCTCATGATAAAGATTACATATACAACTGATACCATAAGGTACACTACCTAATCAACATCCACTGCAAAAATTGCAGGGTATGTAATAATACATAAAATCAATACAATGCATCCTCCAAAGGATGATAACAATTAAACACATATGGTACAAATATACAACTCAAGTAATTGAACCAACCTCTAAAGAAATTAGAAGATAGAACTGCATCAAAGAACATCCAAGCATGAAGAAGAATCCATTGGGATCTCAATGGTAATAAGAATCACTACCACATGACCACGTGGAACCAAAGGTCCACTCCCACCGTGCTGAGGAGATAGTAACAGGCCCATCACACAGGGTATACAACAAGAACACAAAACAAGGTACACATGAACTCATACTTTAATGCAAAGGAAGATCCTAGAAGCACTCTAAACCATAACAAAGAATACTAACAACCCCAAATACAACTGACACATGTAGGATAACCTAAGCTATATATAGGGATGTGTCATCACATAAGTCCAACCTGTAAGGTAACCCTAGTCATACCTCTTGACCCTGGCCTCCAGGTGACACTATGTGGCTCAGTGATCCTTTTGCAAAGACAAGGATCCCAACTCCCATCCTATCGTGTGATAGCACCCAAGGCATGGGTAGAGACTCAAACATCTTATTAGTTCATTTTTAAACCCCTTTAATGTATCATATTTTCACTTATTAAGTAACTTTCCAATGGGTTTACCTAGTAACCACTTAGATTCCTAAACCCCCATTGCAAGCCACTTCCCCACTATACACTTAGTTAACCTACCTAGGCTCAAGATCAAGACATGAAGATATACATAATCACAAATCACATCCTGCCCATTTAGGAGCACATAGGTTCTCAATAACCACAAACACATCTACAGTATCCTCATAAGACCATAAATCATATCATAACAAAATTAGGTTGGGTATAGGAAATCAGGACTATGACATCATCATATAAACACAAACGACATTGCATAAAACACCATGCAGAAAGTATAATCCCAAAACCTCTAGATTAAATCCTAGGGTCATCTAGCCCAATAGATACCCAAAACAAGATAACATAGAAGAGCACCAAAAATATATCATTTATTTGATCACGCACTCAAATCACATCAAGACATGATAAATTTCATATTCAGAATGCGTAAAATAAAATATAAAGTCAACGTAAGAATAGGCAAATTTATGATTCCTAATCATGCAAATTCACTTACTCAATAAAAATACTATATAGAAATATTAAATATTCCATATTGATAAAACACTAACATCTCCTATAGATCTATTTATAACAACAATTTATAAATATATCTAAGAATAATTACCAATTTCCGATTATAATTACAAAATTATAGGATACAATTTAAAAACCTTCAATGCTAATCTAACATCAATTCCCTCATTTTCCTTAATTAAACAACTTTCATATGTTGAAATCCCTTTAAAAGAATATCTCATTAATAACAATATTTTAACTCCATTAAAATAACTAAATCATTATACATCTAAATATTTAAAACTATATTAAATAGCCTTAAAATAAAAAAAACATATCTATAAATTAAACTAATTTCATTTTAAAACAGAATTTATTTAATCTAAATTAAAATAAACCAAATTTAAATAAATTAATTTTAAATAAACTAATGTTAAATAAATGCAGTTTTAATAAACTAAATGTTAAATAACTATAAGTTTTGAAAAAAAAATGCAGTAAATAACAATAATAATAAATTTTTTTAACCAAAATAAAAACTGACGGGGGCGGGGGGTCCCTGCGGCCCCCACCTCCCTACACATCCGCCGACCCCCTTACATTAAGGAGGGCACGACCCCCGGCTGCCGCGCTGACAGACTCGGCTGCTGCGCCGGTTGGCCCGCCCAATCATAGGGGAGGGGTGCGGTGGCCCTCGCCACCCACTCCCAAAAATTTTTAATATTTTTTTTTTTAAAAGAATTTTATTTATATTTTTAACTTTAAAACAATTCAATAAAACAATTGGCATTTTATATATATATTTTTTATATTTCTGAAAACGGAAATTAATCCTTCAAATAGTTTTTTTTTTTTTCAATTTACATTTCACTGGTGTAAATTTATATTTTTAACTCTGTATTTTTTTTTTACAGAGAGCATATTTTTTCCTTAATTCATTTTTCAATGAGCAATTTACAAAGGGGAATTTATTTTTCCCTTCCCTATAGTTCCAACTATAGGCAATATTAATTTATCATTTTCTAGGAGATCTATAAGGGTTTAATCAACGAAATTTTGACAGCACTTTCGCACTAGGGTAATATTAATTTTCCTACAAAAATTAAGGATCTAGGTTTTTAGAAACACCCATTTCAACATTAAATTCAATTCAGAAACCCTAATACCCATTTGCATTTAATACTATAAAATGAAACCCTTTGTGCCCACAAACACAGATCTGACATGCAAGCCTGAATTAAAATATGAATTTGATCTAAAAACATATTTTACCAATTGAAACCCTCAAACACAAAATAAACAAGCAAGGAATGATCAAACAAAGGATTCTTAGTTTTCTGGATGCATAGAAGATAGGGATTCGAAAAAACAGAATTTGACATGAACAAGACCCTACCTCAATATCTACTGAAGAACACACAATGTAAAATCCAAGTAAGGAGAATTCCCAAATTATTCTCCTAAAATCAAGCACACACCAAAACTTCCAAAAATGCTCCCAAAAACCTGTTATTAGAGAATGAGAGAAGAATCCTCCTAATGAGGATCCATTTCCCTTGATCAAGCAAACCCTAAAGACAACACATTCAGTTAACTCCTAAAAAGACTCCTCTCCAAAATTGAAAGAAAATAACAATTAATTACTTAAAATATCTAATTACTTGCACAACTCAACTTTGACTCCTAAATTCAAGTTGAGATCTCTTGAGTTGAAAATACTTTTTCAACCAAATCTTGCACATGTAAGTAATAAAATATTAATTTAAATAAATTAAATATTTACATCACAATAATCCATGCAACTAAATATTTAATTATTTAACTAAGCATAAAAGCATAATTACTCTAATTTCCAATTAAATATTCAATCAAATATTAATATTCAATAATTGCACTTTAATTAAACTTTCAATTAAACATAGGTATTTAATTTAATTTTCAATTAATTAAATACCCTATATTTAATAATTAATTGCAATAATATTCAATTAAATAAATAACATGATTTAACACCCACATAATTACATCAAGCACCTAAAATCGAAAACAAGAAAAATCAAACATGCTCAAGGAAAGGGATACACGAATTCCTATCAACTATACGAATTCGGTCAGGGTAGTCAAAATAGATACTTGTCCACTAACTTAGGACAATTTGGTTTAGGATAGGATTTGGACCTGAAAACTATCTCCCCTCTCTTACAATTGAGATTAATGTGATAGGGCAAGCTCACTCCTACCAATTCAGGGAAGACGTAGCCCAGTACCTGCAAACCTGTCATCACAAAGATGAACATACATGCGTATATCATATAGCAAACAATGGTTGAGACTAGGTTAGCATGTGGATCTCAGCGAAGCAAGTAACTATGACTCTGTCCCATACCATACCAAGCACATCAAACAGTAATGAAAACATACAATGATCCATGTGCATATAAATCTAAGGTCAGTATTATCAGAAACCATAACCGAAATGAAGTCCTAACATATACATATGTATCATTAGATAACCTTAAATCACATATACACAAAATATATAGCATGATAATAATGGATCAATAACATACTGAAAAGCAACGCATGAATATCCTTAAAATCACCTGAAAGAGCTAACACATACATACTATGGTCTAAAAGAGATCAGAAACTAACACAGACAGACAGACAAAGGGGTAGGTATTACAGAATACATGTAATACTTAGATGTTGATTAACAATAATATATTGTATTTGTATATATTATTATTAATTATGTAAATTTATATTATTCTAATATATTATAAAGAATATACATGTCCCATGAAGGGACATGTCTCTCCTAGCCTCTTTCTCAATATAAATGAAAGAGAGATTGTCGCATTTGGAACACATACAATATACAATCTAGCACAGTGCTATTACATTTATAGTCATCCTAAAATTAACACTATCAATGGAATTTTAGATGAAGGTCTTCTTAGATAGAAATCAGGCACTTTTTCAAGTAGTATGAAGCATCAATATCAATTAATACATTACCCACATGTAGAGGGCTTGACAACAAGGCTTTGGAAAAAACTAAAACAGAGCACAATGTTGTGTGATGAAATTTCAGAGTTCTTCAAGCTTGCTAATCTATGTCAAACCATGATATTGGGTTCTGTGGAGGATGAGAGAGTTTTCAGTGCTTTGGGCTTCCTAAAATCAAAGCTAAGAAACAAACCAGACAAGTATTTGGAAACATTCTTGAGGCTGTACACATCTAGATATGATGTCAGTACTTTTCCTTATAAAAAAGCAATGTAAATCTGGAAGAAAAGATGCAAAAGAAGAGGGTTGGGAAACACCATTAACCAATCCCTGACTCTAAGTGGGACAACTACAGGTGGCAATGGGAGTGGGATTCATAGAAGCATAGGTCAGAGTGAAGAAGACAAAAATGAAAATGAAGAGAACAATGAAGGAACTGGAATACCGGTATTAGATGATGATGAAGACACATATATGAATTGGCAAATTTAGAAAATTTCTGCTAAATTAGCAGTAGCAATCAATAGGTATTTTTTAAACTTATTAACTACTATATCCTATCATTCAATGTTCATTTTAGAAAAGCAAGAATTTATTATTTTTCATCATTAAAATTTGAGAACAAAGAGTATCATTACAATAGTTTGTATCGTATCATCAATGATCATTCATATTTCAATTTGAAATTCTTGAATGAAATTTTGTATTCCAATAGCATATAACAGCGTAAATCAACTAAGAATAACTGAATAAAATAGAGTAACTATACGTAAATTAAATTAGAAAACATGAAAATTAGATAGAGCAAAAATTATTTTGTATTCATTTGCAATACATTACAATTTACAGTAGTTCAAAATTCAGAGAAATGTTTGTAGGCCAGTCCAAACATCCTCTGATGGTAGAACAATATGGTTCATAGTATAGTCACACTCCTACAACTTCGTTAGAAATTCATATTTGGAAGTGTGACTTGAAATCACTGTTGCTTCTAAAAATCCATTCAAAGTTCTCACTGGTTTGGTGAAATCCATGAATGTATCAGGAGATATGTTTGTAGGAACAAAGCATAAATAAGTATTTATTTTGTCCTACAACCTTATTTTATAAATTTCTCTTCCAATAAACTTATTTTCATCAAATACCTTAGGCAACAAAGACTTTCCAAATTTTCTTTCCTTTGTTCCATCTTTACAATCTTCTTCTTAGCTTTGTCATCCATTTCTTGTGCTTCCCGTAGCTTCTCACATTTTTGAATGATACTTGATACCTTTACTGAGGCATCAAGGCGGGTGCTAATTCCCTTGTTTGATAGATAACTATCACTCTTACTGTAGAGTTGTTGCATAATATAATTTTCTTTCTTTTCTTTCTTGACAACATCCATGTTCTATTCAATGTTCTTATGGAGCTTCAAATAACATACTCTTGTGTGTGTGATTTTATGCACCTTCTAAGAAAGACAAAACACTTCAATAGAACATTATATTAGTGAAAAATCATAAAAAGCAAGGGTTTGACATAAATCACTAAAATTGACCTATTGCTTCCTATCTAGGGGGAGTTTGAAGAATGCAATAATATGCCCTTAGATTATGCATTTATCAGTGTCATATACAACCTAGAATGAAAGATTTAAATGAAATTAATCTAATATGCTCAAGAAATGTCCCTTTTAACTCCAAAATAAGATTATAACAATGCATGTATGAGAGCTAAAAATGCAATATGAATCACTAAAAATGTGAGCAACATGAGTCTACTCCTTCCAATCTCAAAATATGGGCAGCATAAGAATTCTTTCAACTCTAAAAATTAAGGGTCATTTGTGCTCAAAAATCATCCAATTTATAGAATAAATGGAGGAATGGGGGAACGATTGAGAAGTGAAAGCTATTAATGAGGGTGTAAGACTCATTAATGTGGAGTGTGGAAGAGAATGTGTAAGAGGCATAAATGAAGGTGTAGAGCACCCTAGGGTTTTAGCTCCGAAGCCCTAGCTGTTTAGCAATGGTGGTCTGGGAGAAGATCACAGTTAGTAGTCATTCTTTTACCTAAATATTAACAGCTCTTAACTCCTAGCGAAAGAGCGGGTCAGTCGCTCAGTCGGGAGATGATCGGAAGTTAACATCAAACAGTCTACGATGACATGACAAAGGCTGGTCGCCAAGTCGGGAGATGATCGTCGGTTACCATAAAATGGTCTACGATTACATGACTAAGGCTTGTCGCGCAGTCGGAAGATGCTCAGCGGTTAGGGTGAAACAACTCGCGATGAAGCGACAATGGTGATCGTGAAGTCGGCGGATGTAAGATGGTTAACATGAAACAGTTGGCGATGATGCGATGAGGCTTAAAACACAGTCACAGGATGAATGGTGGTTAGTTTGAAACAGTCACGAAAATGCGACGACAGTGTATAGCCAAGTTGCAAGAAGGTCGACGGTTAAGTTACTAAGTGCAGCGATAACGCGACAATAGTGAGTAGCAAGGTCGCGGGATCACAGGCGGTTAAGTCACTCAGTGTGGCGATGATGCGACAATAGTATGTAGCAAGGTCGCAAGATCATAGGTGGTTAAGTAAAAAAGTGTTGCGACAATGAGATGACTGTGAGTCGCGTGATCGCAGGATAACAAGCAGTGAAGTTTATCAGTATTGCGATATCGCGACTAAAGGAAGATTTGACTTGTCAACATCGCAGAGGGAATTGGAAAAGTCAGTGACACAGAGGAAAAATGTTGTCCACATCGACGGCCATGCTGAGAATGATGACAGTTGCAGGAAGAAGATGAAGAGCCGAGGTAGTTAGAATCTTCAGACGGCGGGTGACCTAAAAATGGTTACAAATCAAGAAGAGGCCGAATATATAATCGAGGAAGAAATTTTTTAGAAATTTGTTGTTGAAGAACTAAAATTGTGAAGGCTAGCAGAGGAAGTTTCTGTGTGTTTGAATTGTAATTTCCTGATTTTCAATAAAGAAGAGTCTTGGTGTGTTCTGTGTAGATTTGTGTTGTGTGCAGATTTTTGTAGAGTAGGATTTTGAATTCAGTTAAGCCTCATGGATGATTTTTGACTCTGATAATCCATTCTATGGAGTGTGACTGTCAAGAAGCATCCCTCATGTATTTTATTTCTATTTCTGTGTTTGGGATTGAGAAGAGGCTAGTCAGAATTGTAAACAAGTCCTAGGCGAGCTCAATGGTCCGGCTAGAGAACTTGTAGGAGAGAGATATAAGAAGAGAGGTGCATGACTGACTTTATTCAGTCATGGAGAGAAAGATAAGGTAGAGAGTGAAGCATTTCGGTGGGCAGGAAACCTAAGAGAGAGGGAGTAGAGAAATCCTTCTGGTTAAGGTTTGTGGGTAACCCTAAGAGACCCAAGTGTGAGTCTAAAGGATCCTGAAGTGAAGAGGGTCCAAGGTGAGATTCCTAAGAAAGAGTAGGAGTCTAGGAGAAAGGTGACCTCCCCATCAGATTGGTATCAGAGCCCAGTTAAAGATTTGGGTTTGAAATTTGTAGATGTTTCAAAGTACTGAGGAATCAGTAGGAGAATCAGCCATGGTGACAAATGTAGAACTGGCTAAAGAGGTGAATGAGCAGAAGGAGAGAAATAGACTCCTTGAGGAAACTCTAGAGTTAATGAGAAAACAACTAGAGGATATTGCTAATAAAGTAACTGGAGAAGCAGAGAGTTCCAATAAAGGAAAAGCTGTTGTAGAGGAGGATGTTATACCAGAACCAGACCCTCCTATGCCAGAAGAACCATTCTTGAAGGCTATCAAGGCACTAGGTGGAAAGGCATTGGAAGGAGTACCAGTACTTGCTGGAAAAATGGA
>MU224256.1:2121790-2136854 GCA_018584345.1 Thuja plicata | reverse complement strand
CACTCTGCAGAATGGTTTGTTGTTTAGGGACAATCAATTATGTGTTCCAAGGGGTTCCATGAGAGAGAACCTGATACAGGAAAAACACAATGGATGTTTGAGTGGACATTTTGGATTGAATAAGACTTTGGAATTAGTAAGTAGATACTATTACTAGCCGAAGATGCAGAAAGATGTAAGGAGATATGTAGAGCAATGCACAGTTTGTCAGAAGGCAAAGGGAACCTCTACAAATGCTGTTTTGTATAAACCACTACCCATACCAGATAGGCCTTGGGAATTTTTGAGTATGGATTTTATTGTGGGGTTACCTAGGACAAAGACAGGTTATGATAGCATTTTTTTTGTAGTAGATAGATTCAACAAAATGAGTCATTTTATACCTTGTAAGACTACTAATGATGCCAGTCATATTGCTCACCTATTTTTCAAGGAAATAGTTAGAATTCATGGTTTGCCAGTAAGCATAGTGTTTGACAGAGATGTCAAATTCATGGGTCATTTTTGGAAGACCTTATGGAGAAGATTGGGAACTAATTTGTCCCACAGTTCTGCCTACCATCCTCAAACAGATGGACAAACAGAAGTTATCAACAGAGTGCTGGGAAATTTTCTTAGATGCTTAACAAAGGAGTATGGACAAGCCTGGGATCAAGTGCTGCCACAGGCAGAATTTGCTTATAATGATAGTGTTAACAGAACTACAGGGAAAATCCCATTTCAGATTGTATTTGGGATGCATCCACGTGGAGTTTGTGAACTCAGAGAGTTAAAAGGACAGCAAGTGATAAGTGGACATGCTGATGACTTTGCACAGTCTATGAAGGAGATACATGATTAGGTGAAGAGGAATCTGATTGAGTCAAATAAGAGATTAAAAGGGAAGGTAGATGAAGGAAGGAGAGAAGTTCAATTTCAAATTAGAGATCTAGTAATGGTATATCTGAACAAAGCCAGATTACAGAAGGGGATTCCTACTAAACTGCAAATGAGGAGAATAGGTCCTTGTAAGATATTGGAGAAATATGGGCAGAATGCCTATAAAATTGATTTACCTAACGATTTGGATATATCACCTGTGTTTAATGTGTAGGATCTTATTCCATACAGAGGACCAGTGATACCTAAGACTACTCAAAAGATGGAAGTAGGAAAAGATGTTCAGGATATATGGATGAAAGCTAAGTCAAAGTTGCAAGCAGAGAAAATCCTGGATTCACGAGTTCAGAAGACAACTCGACGAAGGGTATACAGAGAATACCTTGTCAAATGGTTAGGGTTACCAGAAGTAGAAGTGACATGGATGGATGAAGAAGATTGTAGAAAACAAGGAATTAGATCGACATTACTGCCGACTAGTTCAAAATAAATTCTTCCTTCGCAGAGGGGGGAGTATGGTGCAGAGCACCCTAGGGTTTTAGCTTTGAAGCCCTAGCTGTTTAGCAATGGTGGTCCAGGAGAAGATCATAGTTAGCAGTCAGTCTTTTACCTAAACATTAACAACTCTTAACTCCTAGCAAAAGAGCGGGTCAATCGCGCAGTCGGGAGATGATCGGTGGTTAACATCAAACAGTCTGCGATGACACGACAAAGGCTAGTCACCAAGTCAGGAGATGATCGGCGGTTAGAATAAAATGGTATGTGATTACACGACTAAGGCTTTTCACGTAGTCGGAAGATGCTCAGTGGTTAGGGTGAAATAGCTCGCGATGAAGCGACAACGGTGTTCACGAAGTCGACGGATGTAAGACGGTTAACATGAAATAGTTGGTGATGACATGACAAGGCTTATCGCACAGTTGCAGGATGAATGGTGGTTAGTTTGAAACAGTCATGACAATACAACGGTAGTGTATCACCAAGTCGCAAGAAGGTCAGCGGTTAAGTTACTAAGTGCTGCGATAACGCGACAACAGTGAGTAGCAAGGTCACGGGATCACAGGCGGTTAAGTCACTCAGTGTGGTGATGATGTGACAATAGTATGTAGCAAGGTCGTAGGATTACAGGCGGTTAAGTAAAAAAGTGTTGCGACAATGAGATGACTGTGAGTCGCATGATCGCAGGATAACAAGCAGTAAAGTTTATCAGTACTGTGATATCGCGACTAAAGGAAGATTTGACTTGTCAACATCGCAGAGGGAATTGGAAAAGTCAGTGACATGGAGGAAAAACGTTGTCCACGTCGATGGCCATGCTGAGAATGATGACAGTTGCAGGAAGAAGATAAAGAGCTGAGGTAGTTAGAATCTTCAGACGGTGGGTGACCTAAAAATGGTTACAAATCAAGAAGAGGCCGAATATATAATCGAGGAAGAAAACTTGTAGAAAGTTGTTGTTGAAGAACTAAAATTGTGAAGGCTAGCAAAGGAAGTTTCTGTGTGTTTGAATTGTAATTTCCTGATTTTTAATAAAGAAGAGTCTTGGTGTGTTCTGTGTAGATTTGTGTTGTGTGCAGATTTCTGTAGAGTAGGATTTTGAATTCAGTTAAGCCTCATGGATTCTTTTTGACTCTGATAATCTATTCTATGGAGTGTGACTATCAAGAAGCATCCCTCATGTATTTTATTTCTATTTCTGTGTTTGGGATTGAGAAGAGGCTAGTCAGAATTGTAAACAAGTCCTAGGCGAGCTCAATGGTCCGGCTAGAGAACTTGTAGGAGAGAGAGATATAAGAAGAGAGGTGCATAGCTGACTTTATTTAGTCATGGAGAGCAAGATAAGGTAGAGAGTGAAGCATTTTGGTGGGTAGGAAACCTAAGAGAGAGGGAGTAGAGAAATCCTTCTGGTTAGGGTCTGTGGGTAACCCTAAGAGACCCAAGTGTGATTTTAAAGGATCCTGAAGTGAAGAGGGTCCAAGGTGAGATTCCTAAGAAAGAGTACGAGTCTAGGAGAAAGGTGACCTCCCCATCAAATGCTTCACTTATGAAAGCATTTATGAGGCATGGGAGATGGTTTAAGAAGTATGGGTGAGGGTTTAAGGTCAAGCTTGAGAACTTTGAGTTTTGGGAGTGGGTTGAATTACTAATCACAAAATTAGGAATGTGACAAGATTAAGGGTAGCTTAGGATTAGGAGTAAGGGTTAAGGCATGTGATTAAGGAGATAGAGATGGGAGGAGAGAGAATGAGTGGAGGGGGGATTAGCTAATTAGGGTTAATTAGATAATTAAGAAGAATTTAGCATGTGAGAAGGGGTTGGGATGAGTTTGAACTCATGGTTAGGAATTTTGAGATTGGTTAGGTTAGAGGGAATATTATTGAAATGAATTATTGTAATAACATATTCACTCAATAATAGAGATTTTAATTAATTATTTAAGCTTTTGATTTCTTTGTAAAAATTAATTAGGACTATAGCCAATTTGAATTAATTAGGCTAGGGAATTAATTAGAATGGATTAGAAGAAGTGAAGGAATGAAGGTGTGTTAAGAGTAAACACATGGGTACCAAGTGATTTTTGAGTTTGAGTAAATAATGTCTGACCAAGATTTGTGATGAATAATGTGCAATTTGATAATATAGAACCTGGAAAACTATTTTTTTGAACATATGGAGCAATTCTGCATTTCCAGGAACTGTCGTAAAAATTTTACTGTACTGTGTAAAATGGCATAGGCACCTTCAATTTGGTTTCCAATTGATCAAAAAGAGAACAAGATGGAGTTTTAGTTGTCTGGAAGGAGTTTCAGGGCTCCTAAATAGCTTAAAAAGTCCAATATATAGGCCCAAATGTAATTTTTACTCTCTCATTTTTACTTTTACTTTTAGTAATTTTTAGAGCTATGCAGAGAAGATGGTGGTCCTCATGAAGAAGCATAATTTCAAGCTCAGCCATTGACATCAGCACCCGGCCGACTACGCACCATCAAGAAGTACTCGTAAATCTACCCTGTGAATTTTACAAATTTAATTTTTATGTATTTTTGTAGCATTTAGAGCCAATTTAGTTTTCCATTGAATCTTGTGTTCCAGATCATACCTGGTAAATCCCGTGTCATATCTTGTGGATGCAAGAATTCCTATGTCATATCTAGGATTTCCAAGACCATACCTTCTGTGTCAAATTTACATCATTTTCAGTAGATTTTAGAATGGCTTGTGAATTGCATTGTACCCTACAAAACAGGGTTGTACACCGCATCCCGCATCACACCCTGCCTATTTTGTATCATATCCGGGATGCCCCATCATATCCCAAAAATCAAGGATCGTATCTTGCAAAAAGGCTCGTATCCTATCAATACAGAATTGTATCTGCTTTTATACTTTAGAATTCTGCAAAATGTGAACTATCTCTGATCTTCTAGCTAGAAAAATACTTAACAAATTCTATTTCTATGTAGTTGTCATAGATAAAGCACTGATTTGCCTTTGTAATTGCTATCATTTTCTGAAAATAGGTCTCATTTGAGGTGGTAGAATTTCAAGGACCATACCTTGGGAATTTCCTCATCTTATCATGACATTTGACAGATGATGAGCTAGATATAGTGGCCTGAGTAGGTTTACAGTCATTGATAGATTTACCTGACATTAGGGTAAACTGAGGGTTGTTGACTGCTCTTGCCGAGAGATGGCACTCAAAGCACAATACCTTCCATCTCTCGATGGGTGAGATGACCCTCACACCAAAGGATGTGTGGCAGATACTTCAAGTTCTAGTTATCGGTCGCGAGGTGTGATTTGAGGTGACATCTGCCATTGCCATTGGTGCAGCTCGTTGTTTCTTTGGAAATGATAGTATTGATCATAGATACATCACTTGGGATTATATGTAGATATGCTAGAGTAGATGTTTGCTAGAGTAGATGTTTGCTTCAGGATGAAGATTTGAGTGGGGTAGATGCATTCTTACCCATATTTATAGGGAGCTCCATGAGAATGTATATCATTATTCCTAGAGTATGATAGTGGGGATACTAATTCTTCAGATCTAGGCCTGGGAGCACATCCTAGTTACACGATCGATAGTAGACAGGCAGCGCGCATGAGAGAAGCCTTATGTGTATATGTATGTAGGTCTTATCCAGCAGCCCCATCTGGGCAAGGTAGAGTATTGGCATTGCCTTTTCAATGATATGATAGTAGTAGTATGGAGGCCATACTTGGATTGTGAGGAGTGGGGATCTAACAAGCAACATATGCCATTCTTCTTTCAAAGTAGGCACTTGATCAGCTAGACCTGATACATCATAGAGCATTTCTTACGTACCCATGTATTAAGACAGTTCAACCATTTACAGGGATGGAGCTAGAATATGACAGTATATGCACAGATCAGAGATGAGACACCAAAGTGGGGTCCTTAGTTGAGGTATGAGACAACTCATTAGGAGATCAGGGATATGGTTGGAGTCACCTGGGACCTTTGGTTAGATGTTGCAGATGCAGGCTGTTCCATTGGATATCTAGAACAGATGCTCCAACATCCCTTTCCATGCTTCATAGTATCGGATGAGGCCATTCCTTGTATCAAGGACCCTTTAGATTATTATCCTACCGATGATCACCCTATCATAGGTAGAGGAGGAGCTCAGAGAGATAGGGGAGCTGGAGGTAGGGATGGTGGACAAGATGGGAGATGCCCTCCTCCAGACAGAGGAAAGGGTCTGGATGATAGTGATGATGGTAAAGATGACAAGGGTGGTGGTGCAGTTGGTGCTAGTGGTAGTGGAGAGGGTCATCATACCTAATTCAGATTTGTTTCTACTTGGATGGATCTAGGGCCATTACTTACAAGAGAGCAGCAGAGAAAGAGGCAACGAGATGCCCAGCAGGATAGGCCACATGATAGGCCTACATGAAAGGACACAGGTAGAGGTTCTGGCAGGGATGGAGATCCTTTATCATAGTGTGAGTAGGAGTAAGAGAAGCCTAGGGCTAGGATTTCCATATTAGAGGCCAGGATCACCACATCAGATGCTTTTCTTGCAGATAGAGATGCACAACTTGAGCGGCTCAGGGAAGAGCAAGATATATAGGCCCGTACTGTAGTACACCAGGGGTAGAGAGTGACATAATATTATGATATATATCATGTGGTAGTCCTAGAGGGCTAGAGATCACCATCTTTCTCATGTTTGGCTTAACAATCAGAGGGGGCCATACCACCACCAGAAGCTCCATTTATACCACCTCCTCCTCTGCCAGATCAAGGAGAGGGGGGAGTCAGACATGATGTATCTTTTTGTACCCTTTTTGTGAGATCTGGATTCTTTTGGGATGATTATTTTGTTCCATGATATTCATACATGTATATTTAATTCATACTGATACTATGATACTCTTTTTGTAGACAGTGCCATATTTATGATCTTTTGCCATGAGTTGGTATATATCTGATGCAACTGTTCCTGATTCTGTCATGTTCATGGATTATTTTTTCTTTGATAGATGTTTAGATGTTGATGCACATGTGATGTATGTTTATCTTAGTCTCTTGATGAGTTAGATTATATATGTGATGGCATCATTTATTCTTATTTGATTTCTTACTTATATAAATGTGTTTCAAATGATACTAAGTGAATATGCAAATGAATGTTTTTGAGATTTTCTTTTGCAAGTAAAATGTATGGATGCATGTTTAGGATGAAAAATAAATGCACTATATGAACTCTTTATTTTTGTTTTTTTTGTTTTATCTTGTTATGAATGCAACATGTATGCCATGGATGTGTAATGACATTGATATCAGTAATATTTGATTATGTAATGAACTTGGATTTGGTGATGAAAAATAGAATTCATTTTGAGCTTAAATCCCTTTATGAAATTTCTTTCTTTCTAAAATGAATCATGCAATCTCTAAATGCACCTATATGTAGACTCTTAGGACTGTCACTGATTTGCATGTATTATAACATTTTTATCATCATTCGACACTTTTTGGAATGGATACCACCTGATAGTACAACAATCACTAATACCCACTGATATTATGAAAGTATTAATACTATGTTTATCGGTTACAATGTCTGAAATAAATGTACACATCAAGGCACAAAAGCTAGGATGACAAGTTAGTCACCTTCCTTTTACTATATTAGATTATGTGCAAGTGTAAGATATGTGACCCGTAATGACCCTAAAAATTCATATCCTTGGGTACATCATGTTTTGTACACCTTAGTGAGAATCTAAGTTAGAAAATAGACAAGGAAATTTTTTCAACCTCACCATAGTTTACACATAACAAAGATCAAGATATATGCGGCTATCCACTCATGTTGGAAACTCTTACCATAAACATCCAAGTTAGGTGAAATTTATAGGATCATTTGGAAAAATCACCATACGTAGAAAACCAAGAAAAAGTTATGCCCCCTATCCTTGCAACTTTGTGTCTTTGCACAGACGTCATGGAGTAACTCGGAAGACATAACAACCATCAATTGAGAATCAATCAAAGAAAACTTATAACTACTTATATGCCCCTAGTTAAAGCATCATCAGAACATAAAAGAGTCATAATCAAACCAAGATCAGTCTGGGTGTTTAAGTAGTATTGAAAAATACTATTGAGTCATTTTTCAAGCACAGTAGAGATTCGTCAATCAGAATATGGAATTTAAGCAATATGTTGTCCTGTCTGAGTGTAACCTTATACCTATTTGCAATCCAATTTAGTGTTTAGGAATACCATTTATGTGAGTGCAATGTTTGGCCAGATAGGTGGTTTTTGAAGAAACACCCTTGTTTCATGAAAGTGACATTTTGGTGCACGTATTGAGAAGCATTGTGTTGTAAGGAAAACCAACCTAGGATGACCTAGTAGATGCAACCTAATATGCTAGCAAAGATGCCCCCAGTCCAGAATGACTTGTTCCTTAAGATAGAAATGTAGACAAATCCCAAGAAAGGATAGGATATTTGTAAGGAAACAGAGTCAATCCATAGCACAGGTGTAATCGTGAAGGCTTAGTATCAGCAATGCATTGATAGATAAAGTGCAAAGTACAAGTGACACCTAATTTCTAGGTTTTCACCACTCAGCAAAAAATTTCATTCCTTTTTCTACCAAGACGCCTATTTCCAGGTTTTCATCAAAGAACTTTTCCCTTTTTCAATTTTTTTTTTCATTTTCTCTTTTGAATGTTTTTGTAGTATCAAGGCGCCTGTTTGCCATACTTTCACCACTCAACAAAACTTTTCATTCTTTTTTCTACTAAGACGCCTGTTACCAGGTTTTCATCAAGGCACTTTTCCCTTTTTCAATTTTTTTTTTCGTATTCTCTTTTGAATGATTTTGTAGTATCAAGGCACCTGTTTTCTAGGATTTCACCAAGGATACCTTTCTTCAGGAATTTTGCCACTATTCTTGAATTTCTTCAGGATCAATTTTCTGATTTGTTTGGTATTTTCTGAGATTTTCACTGCATAGGCTTTGCTAGCCAGTCATCAAGAATAGAAAGACTTTAAATGTAGATTATTAATGGGATCCAGAAGGACATCTCCCTCAGGTGTAGCTAGCTGATAAGCTCCAGTCCCAAAAGTTGTAGTAATGACATAAGGTCCTATCCAATTTGGTTCAAACTTTCCTTTTTGTTCTCAATTCAACTAGTTTTTAGGATTCTCTTTTAGGATGAGATCCCCTACTTGAAAATTCTATGGTTTGACATTTTTATTGTATCCTTTTGACATGTGTTGTTGCTACACTTTTAGATGATCAAATGCCTATTGCGTGCGCTCATCAAGTAAGTCTAAAGAACTCACCCTATCAATGCGGTATTGTTCGTTAGTAACAAGACCTTGTAAAGATACCCACAAAGATAAAATTTCAACCTCAATTGGTAGTACTTATTTAGCGCCATAGACGATGCAAAACGATGTGGATCCTGTTGGTATTTTGATGCTTATTCTGTAGGCCCATAGTGCCAGATTTAATTGTAAGTGCTAGTCTCTGCAGACTTACTCACAGTTCTGTGTAGGATTTTGAGAATGTTCTTGTTAGATACCTTAGCCTATCCATGACCTTGAGGATAATAGATGGAGGAACAATGTTGAGTAATGTTAAATTGTGTGCAGAGGTCTTCAATGTCTTGGTTTTTAAATTGGCCCCCATTGTCTGTTACAATTGAAGAGGGTATCCCATATCTACAAATAATGTAGTTCAAGATGAACATCGACACCTATTTTCTAGTGGCTTTGATTAGCGGCATGACCTCAACCCACTTTGTGAAATACTTGGTGGCCGTAATGATGTACTTGTGTCAATTTGAAGAATTAGGATATATTTGTCCAATCAAATCAAGGCCCATTGCTGAAATGGCCAATGTGTTATTAATGGTATGAGTTCTCTGGCAGGAGCATGGATGAGATTTCCATGTGTTTGGAATTTAGGACATGTCTTTGAAAATTGAATAGCATCTTTTTTCATTGTGGGCTAGTAATAGCCTACTTTGAGTAGTTTCTTAGCTAGTGAAAAGCCATTTGAGTGTGATCCACATACACCTTCGTGGACTTCTTTTAATGCATTATTCAACTCTTCATGTTCTAAACACCTAATAAGTGTACCATCAAGACCTCATGTATATAAGTTATTAGTAATGAGGACATAACATAATACTGTCCTAATCAAGGCTCATTTCTCATTTCTAGATAGGTCATTGGGTATAGTTTGGCCAGTTAGGTAAGAAATGATTTTAGCATACCGAGATTAGTTTGGGGTGTTCAAAGAACAAATTACTTGGTATTCTAGGGTATCAAAGGCTGGGGAGGATAATTATTTCACCAAGAATTCATAGAAGAATTGATGTTCCTCGAGTTGTAACATGGACTTCAGTGTAGCCATATCATCTGCAACTTTATTCTCTGTTCTGGGTATTTACGGGAATGTGATGAAGACAAAGTATTTCTTTAGGCCATCAACCAGTTGCTTGTAGGGAATCAAATTCTCATCTTTGGTCTAATAATCTCCATTTACTTGATTGATAATGAGCTGGGAGTCACCATACACATGTAACTCTACAATCTTTCACTCCATAGCAAGTTTAAGACCATTTACTAATGCTTCATATTTAGAAATGTTATTTGTGCATGGAAACATTGATTTATAGCACTTGGGTATTTTTTAGCCTTGAGGAGTTATGAATAGAACCCCGGCTCCAAATCCTTGTTGCATGAAAGAACCATCAATGTACATCTTCCATGAATACTCAATTAGATGCATAATTGTTTCATTAGGGAACTCAATTCTTAAAGGTTCATCATCTTGGAGTGGTGAATCAGCCAATTGATCAGTGAGGACTTGTCCTTTGATAGCCCCTCCTATCCATGTACTCAATGTCAAATTCACTCAGAATTAGGTCGACCCACTTTGTCAGTCATTCGGTTAATGTTGTCTTTCTTAAGAGATATTTCAAAGGATCTATCTTTGTAATGAGCTTTACTGTATGTGATAGCATATAATGTTTTAATTTTTTTGATGCAAAGGCAATTGCTAAGAAAGATTTTTCAATTATGCTATAATTAAGTTCATTAGACACTAGTGTTCTACTGATATAGTATATTGCTCATTCCTTCTTAGTTTCATCCTCTTGTGCTAGCAATACTCCTAGTGATGTAGCTGTAGAAAAAATATATAGGAGTAATGGATTTCTATGAATGGGTGCCATGAGAATTGGAGGAGTAACCAGGTACTCTTTTAATTCTTTGAAGTTATTTTCACAATGGTCATCCCATTTGAAAGTGATACCTTTATGTAGCAATTTTGTAAAGGGTTTTTCTCTATCTACAAGTTGTGACATAAACCTCCAGATTGACTGGAGTCTCCCTTGTAATGTCCTCATTTGACTAATGTTGCATGGAGGAGTCATTTCTAGTATAGCTTTAACTTTTGCAGGGTCTACCTCAATTCCTTTTGCTGATACAATAAACCCTAGTATCTTTTCTGATTGAACCCCAAAGACACATTTCTTTGGATTGAGCCTGAGTTGGAATTGCTTCATGCGATCTAATATCTTCTACAAGTCTTATATATGAGTATTCCTTTCTTTCAATTTAGCTAAGGTATCATCCACGTAATCCTCCATGTTTTTATGCATCATATCATGGAATATAGTAGTCATATCTCTTTGGTATGTAGCACTTGCACTCTTCAACCCAAATGGCATAATGTTCCAGCAAAAGGTCCCAAATGCACGTGTAAATGTGGTTTTCTCTTGATCTTCAAGAGCAATTTTAATCTGGTTATAGCTTGAGAAACCATCCATTAATGAGTACATTTGATAGCCTAATGTTAGATCTATGATCATATCAATGTTTGGTAGTAGAAAATAATCTTTAGGACATGCTTTGTGTAAGTCCCTAAAGTCTGTAAAGATCCTGATAGATTTATCTGATTTAGAGACTGGGACCACATTAAAAATCCATCCTACGTAAGTGATGACTCTGATGAAGCCAGATTTCAGTAATTTTTCTAGCTTAGTTTTTACTAGTAATGCAACATGAGGATGCATTTTTATTAGTTTCTATTTCATGGGTTTGATCCTAGGAGCTATAGATAAATGATGCATTATTAATTTAGGATCTAGTTGATGACATGTAACTGATTAAATGGTTGACTATATTAAGTTGAAGATAATGCAAGACATTAAATCAATTAATAGTTTGTATTGTCATTGATGTCAAATTGATATCATTTGTATGGTCATATACATAATGCCAAAGACTTCAGAGAATCAATGGAATAAAGGTTATGCTTTTAGCAATGCATAAAAGTCAAGTATTCATTAAGTGACAGACTACACTGACATAGTGCACACCATCGATAAAGACAGAGGTAAAATTCATAGTGATGCCCGATGAGTAGAAGACAGTATTGCTCGATGAAAAAAAATCATAGGATGCCCGACAAGCTATAAATAGTGTTTCCTGATGAGAAAGATCCAATGATGCCCAACGGATGGAGATCCTGAAGCTAACTGGAGTTACACCGATGGAATTGGCAGTTGTCATCGGTGACAAACTGCAGAATTGACCGACGAAATAGAGAGATCAGAAAATGATAAAATATCTAGCTGACAGAGATAAAGGATAGACTTAACTGGTTGTTTTATTTGTTTTGTTTGACCACAGTTAAGTAAGTGATTTGTACAGTTGGCAAGAAGATAACTATGAGATAAATCGAGAGTTAAAGCCGCAAATCAATTTGGATGGATTGTTTTTCACGCCAAGAATTAAGAATCAAGAACCTAGAATTAAGGAATATCATGTCTATATAAGAGACAAGCATAATTCATTCCTACAAGCAAGAAATCTATTACACAGGGGAGTGAACTGATAGAAGATGCTAAAGAGAAACTGATGAAGAATTAAGTTCATGTAGTCCTGATCAATCAAGCTAAGGGAGAGCTAAAGAATTCTATAGACACCGATGAACAAAAAAGAACAACATCACAGAGCAGAAAGAGTTAAGTACAAAGGAATTGAATTGATACATTGATCATAAAGATATTGTAAGTAAATAGATCTAAAAATCTGCAATTTAGTTGCATTAGAAACAGGTCATTTTGTTTTAGTTTAACCATTGAAGCATTAAGTCTCTTAATAGAGTAGGACTTAACAGTCTTTTGTAATTGAGGTATATCCTAACAGATTACCAGAAGGTTGACTCATGACAGTAGCATCAGTCTTACCTAAAGCTTATTGATAGTCTAAGAAGGAGGCTGATTCAAGGATGGTAGTAAGATTAGCATAAATCCTATTGAAAATCATGAGACTGATTCAAGGATGGTAGCATAGATGCCAGATACTAAGTGACAACCTATGTATAAAAATCCTCTAACAAGGTTGCACTTAACCATGTGTTTTAAACCTTTAACAAGGTTGGCTCTTAACAGGGCTCACTTCAGAAGAGTGAAAATTTGGGGTACCGGTCCCAGTGGTTTTCTCCTTAACAGGGTTTCCATGTTAAAATCCTCATGTTATATGTATATGGTTTATTACTTTATTGTTTTACATTCTGCATATGCATTTATGGATTGACTGGTATACTATGCATATTTACTGAGTATCAGTAAATATAGTTTACTGCTTATCGGTTATCAAGGAGAATAAGGGCAGACAAGGTAAACCAACAGACAGTTATTTACTTTAAGTATTTCAAAGGCATACATCTTCTTGGTACTAAATAATTTGAGAAGAACTAATTGGTGGATTAAAGTTTAAATTGGATAAATGATTGAGGCTACTGATTCACCCCCCCCTCTCTTAGTTATTACTAACAATTGGTATCAGAACTTGTGTGCTTAGAAGGAAGGTTTCAAGACCTAAGTAAAGATCACAAGATGAATAGACGAGATGTGCCCAAGTTGAACAAGGACAACTTTGCTTCATGGCAAAGCAGGATAAAGCTTCACTTATCAGGTATTAGAAATGATATTGCTCAATGCTTAGATACTAAATATGCGTTTCCTATAGGACCATTGATAGTAGATCAATTGAGAGTAAAGCATGAACATAACTGCATGGTTATAGAGCTTTCAGCCTTACTCTTTGATGCTGAATTTGAGGATGTCAAAGATTGCAAAAATGCAAAGACAATGTGGGACAAGTTGAAACTTGTACATGAAGGTGATGCAAATATTCTGAGAGCCAAGGTAGAAAGCCTTACAGGAAAATTTTATGATCTCAGAATGAAAGAAGGTGAAAAAATCACATAGTACAACACAAGAATAAAAGAATTAGTCAATGCTATATGAGGTGTTGGAGATATACTTGAAGAGGAGATAGTGGTAAGTAAAATCCTAAGAACCTTATTGCCCATATATGCTATTAGAGTCTCTGCTATTCAAGAAATGAGAGCAGTAGAAAATAGTACAGTAACTCTTGATAGACTAATTGGTAGACTGATTTCATTTGAGATAAATAACTTTGATAATAGTGTCATACCAAGCTTAGAGTCTGCTTTCAAGTCTTCTATGAGAATAAGCAACTCTAGTCAGAAACACTCATCTAAAAGAGATAGTGAAAGCGAAAGTGAAGAAGAAGATCTAGGTGAAATTGAAGCACTCATGGAAAGAAGAATGCTAAGAGGCAAAGGTAAATACAAAGGCAAGTTACCACTTGTATTTTTTAATTGTAAAGAGATTGGACACTTTGCTGTAAGATGTCCTAAAAGAAAAGATGACAGAAATGATAACAGATCTTTTGAGAATAAATCTGACAGAGGTGATAACAAAGATTACAGAGGTTACCGACGATTAGAAAGAAGTGATACTTGAGATTACAAGGACAAAGTCAAGAAAGCTAACTATCTAGCTGCTTGCAAAGATGAAGATACTGACACTGAACCGGATGATGATGTTGAGATAGTGGTTGTAGCTATGAAGGATGATTCAGATGAAGATGAAAGGTATGAAGAAACTACACTCATATCTAAGATTAGTAAGAATGATATATAGATTATAGATAGTGGATGCACTCACCATATGACCAGTGAAAAATAAAAGTTTAATACTTTTGAATACTATAAAGGTGGTATAGTAAGAATGGGAAATGATTCTCCTTGTCAAATTGAAGGTAAAGGAACAATAATGCTGAATAACCTGATTAAATGTGAAAATGATTATTGGGTAAAAGGATTGAATTATAATCTGTTGAGTGTTTCTCAACTGAATAATTTAGGTCATAATGTAGCATTTGAGAACAAGAAGGCAAAGATCTTCAATGAATCAGGAACACTTATTGGTACCAGTGAACAAACCAAAGGTAACTTATTCTATCTGAATGATACTAACCCCACTTTCTTAATTACTAGAAATGAAGACATATGGCTATGGCGCAAAAGGTTGTTTCATGTGAAATTTGACAACATGATGAAGATAAGCAGGAAAAGAAGTGTAAGAGGCTTACCGACGATGACAAAGCCAGACAACATCATGTGCAAGAATTGTCAAAAAGGTAAAATGACAAAGTCAAGTTTCAAAAGAAAAACCCATACATCTAATGATATTATAGAATTAGTCCATACTGATTTATGTGGACCTATGAGGACAAAGAGCTATTATGGAGATAGATATTTTATTCTCTTTGTTGATGATTACTCTAGAATGATGACAGT
>MU224256.1:2107437-2120640 GCA_018584345.1 Thuja plicata | reverse complement strand
ACATTCCTAAATGGAATACTTGAAGAAGAGGTATACATTGAGCAACCAGAAGGGTTTGTGGATCCAAACAAGAGGAACATGGTATGTAGAATTCACAAAGCCTTGTATGGATTAAAACAAGCTCCCAGAGCCTGGTATGAGTGACTTCATTCCTATCTAATAAGTATTGGATTCATAAGGACTAGTGAGAACAGTAATCTTTATTTAAAAGAAGATACTAATACCACTTTGATTGCTAAAATATTTGTTGATGACATCATATTTGGAGGCAATGATATGATATGCAAATAATTTGCTGATGAGATGATCAAGGAATTTGAGATGTCTATGTTTGGAGAGATCAAGTTCTTTCTTGGTCTGTAGATCATTCAACAAAGTAAAGGTATTTTCATTACACAGTCCAAACACATCAAAGAAGTTCTAAAAATATTCAAGATGGAAAATTCCAAACCTGTTGGAACACCAATGGCTACTAGATGCAAATTAACAAAGGAAGACAAGACAATAGAGAAGAGAAGGAAAATTTGAATTAAAAGTGTTTACCAACGCTGATTGGGTTAGAAATCTTGATGACCAGAAGAGCACAACTGGAGGAGCATTCTTTATGGGTGACAGACTTGTCACATGGATTAGCAAGAAGCAAGGATGCATCTCTCAGTCAACTATAGAAGCATAATATGTTGCTACTGCTGCAAACTGCTTGAATATTGCATGGATCAAATAGCTGCTGGAAGGTATGCATATGAAGATCAAAGAACCAAAGTTATTTATTTTGACAATACCAGTGCAATAAATATTTCCAAGAATCTAGTCATGCATGCAAAGAATAAACACATTTCCATCAAGTATCATTGCTTAAGAGAACAAGTTCAAGAAAAAGAGGTAATAATTGAATATGTGCAATCAAAAGAACAATTGGCTGATATCCTTACCAAGCCACTACCCAAGGATATATTTGAGTACCCGAGGAAAAGACTAGGGGTCAAACCCATGTCTATCAGTCAGTAAAAGGACTGGACACTGCATCAAGCCATATATTATTAGAATATCATTCATGATTGATGCAAGCAGAAGCTGAACTTCAAAGCTACATCTATATATAGAGAGGTATATATCAGAAAGAGCACCAGAGTAGATTGATATATTGATAATGGATAAGGGAAATTCAAGGAATATATTGAGGATAGAAGAAATTTCTTGACAGAGTGTCAGATATTTTTAAAATATTTGTTTGGAATTGTTGTCAAAGGGAGAGAATTTGTATAAAAGTTGCAAATACAAAAGAGAAAGATATCAAAGAAGAAGAGAGAAAAATTGACACCAACAGAGGAAACAACACATCAAAAGATGAAAAAGGAAAGCTGCAAGAATCAAATCAGAGCTTACACAGAGCTTACCGGTGGTCAGACATTTTATCAGTTATCAAAACAAACTGTTTGGCAATTTGATGAATCTCAACAATTGTATTTCATATTGTATTAGCAATAGTATAGTATGATAATATATCATGTTGCCATCAATGCCAAAGGGAGAGATTGATGACATGTAACTGATTAAATGGTTGACTATATTAAGTTGAAGATAATGCAAGACATTAAATCAGTTAATGGTTTGTATTGTCATTGATGTCAACTTTATATCATCTATATGGTCATATACATAATGCCAAAGACTTCAAAGAATAAATGGAATAAAGGTTATGCTTTCAACAATGTATAAAAGTCAAGTATTCACTAAGTGACAGACTACATTGACAGAGTGCACACCATCGGTAAAGACAGAGGTAAAAGTCACAGTGATGCCCGACAAGCAGAAGACAATGTTGCCCGACGAAGCAAAATCACAAGATGCTCGACAAGCTAAAAATAGTGTTTCTCAATGAGTAATATCCAATGATTCCCGACGAAAGGAGATCTTGAAGCTAATTGGAGTTACACCGATGGAACTGGTAGTTGTCACTAGTGACGAACTGTAGAATTGACCGATGGAACAGAGAGATCAGAAAATGACAAAATATCTAGCTGGTAGAGCTAAAGGATAGATTTAACTGGTTGTTTTATTTGTTTTATTTGACCATAGTTAAGTAAGTGATTTGTACAGTTGACAAGAAGATAACTATGAGATAAATTAGGAGTTAAAGCTGCAAATCAAATTGGCTGGATTGTTTTTCACGCCAAGAATCAAGAATCAAGAACCTAGAATTAAGGAATATCATGTCTATATAAGAGAAAAGCATAATTCATTCCCAAAAGAAAGCAATTAGATACACGAGGGAGTGAAATGATAGAAGATGCTGAAGAGAAATTGATGAAGAATTAACTTCATGCAGTCCTGATCAATCAAGCTAAGGGAGAGCTAAAGAATTTTGTAGACACCGACAAACAGAAAAACACAAAATCACAAAGTAGAAAGAGTTAAGTACAAAGGAATTGAATTTATACATTGATTAGAAATATATTGTAAGCAAATAGATCTGAAAATCTGTAATTCAGTTGCATTAGAAATAGGTCATTTTGTTTCAGTTTAACCATTGAAGCATTAAGTCTCTTAATGGAGTAGGACTTAACAGTCTTTTGTAATTGAGGTATATCCTAATAGATTACCAGTAGGTTGACTCATGATAGTAGCATCGGTCTTACCTAAAGCCTATTGATAGTCTAAGGAGGCTGATTCAAGGATGGTAGTAAGATTAGCATAAAGCCTATTGATAGTCATGAGACTGATTCAAGGATGGTAGCATAGATGCAAGATACTAAGTGACAACCTATGTATGAAAATCCTCTAGCAAGGTCGCACTTAATTGTGTGTTTGTAACCTTTAACAAGGTTGGCTCCTAACAGGGCTCACTTAAGAAGAGTGAAAATTTGGGGTACCGGTCTCAGTGGTTTTTCCCTTAATAGGGTTTCCATGTTAAAATCCTTGTGTTATATGTATATGGTTTATTACTTTATTGTTTTACATTCTGCATATGCATTTATGGATTGATTGGTATACTTTGCATATTTAATGAGTATCGGTAAATATAGTTTACTGCTTATTGGTTATCAAGGAGAATAAGGACAGGCAAGGTAAACTGACAGAGAGTTATTTACTTTATGTATTTCAAAGGCATACATCTTGTTGGGACTAAATAATTTGAGAAGTACTGATTGGTGGATTAAAGTTTAAATTGGATAAATGATTGAGGCCACTGATTCACCCCCCCCTCTCAGTTATTACTAATACTAGTCCAAGCATATCTATGTAAGACCACACAAAGTTGATATTTTTCTCTTTCAGGAACTTAGTGAATTGTATCTTCTCCTCATCTGATAAAGATTGTGCTAGGTAAAAAATTTGAGCAACTTCAGCTGTCCCCAAGTTAATTGGTTGTGTTGGTTCTATTAAAACTGAAGATCTTTCTTGAAAGTGCTTAGGGAGGATATCAAGAATCTCATCTTTTGGTACCTCTGAGAGGTTTTCACCATCAGATATGTCTTTTGTTTTTACTATTTTAGAATCTGACACTGCCATAATGTGGTTTTCACCATCTATTTTTTTCTTTTTATTTTTCAATTTGTGACTGACAAACTTGATATCCTCCTATGACATGTTCACACTCCTTGCATTGGTGGAACAAGGATAAGGTTCACAAGAATTTAGGTAGCAAGGCAAAGTGTAGTCATTAGGGAAGTTCATGATGGGATTAGGATTTGAATTTGTCCAATCAATTCAGTCAGGGTTTATTAAGGGAAATGAATCTGAGTTAGGTAAGGACAACATCGCATCAGCATCAAAAATATTAAAGGACAAGACATGTTTTGTTAGATCTACTTCTATGGTGTTTATATCATTAAGGGTTAAACCATCATTAAAGGGTCCTTGTTAGCTATATGTGGACCAGACTCTAGTGACTCATTAGTTGCATATTCTTCTTCTTCATCTCTTTGTAGAAGGAGGTTCCTAGCTTGTAGCTTTTGAATTTCTTCTAGACCTAGGAGAGTGCCAGTTTCTTCATCAATGATTCAAGGAAGGGATAACTCCTCTACTTTGGGAATATCAACAATGTTAGGAGTAGTGTTAGGATGCTCTCTATGTTCTAAGGGAGTTGCAAACATGTGAATCACATCTATTTTGATTTCCTCCGTGGAAATAGATAGATCATCCCACTCATAATCATGGGAGTCTGTTATTTCGTCATTAGACCTATTTAAGAATTCAACAATAGTTACTTGATGTACTCTATTAGCCACTTGTAGATCAAAGTGTGGTAAATCTAGGACATGTAAAACTATGACTAACTGCCCCCAGTTAGGATGTGAATTCTATTTTTTGGGTGTGTCTTCAGTAGTTATTTCTATTAATGGCATTACTAAAGTATCTTCTGTTGTTTCCTTGATTTCTTGAATAGGAGCTTGTGTTAATAAAGTAACATGGGTGTCTTGTGGTGTCTCAAAGCTAGGTACGTATCTTGATATTGAATATATTTTGTACCAATATGAAATAATCTCTCATAAGTCCATTGTTCTAGTTCTGTTTCCTCTTCTTTATCACTCCCTTTGTCAAAGACTGGACTATCTCTTGAGATAGGGTTTTCAGATTTATTATTGAAACCTAGTCCTATTTTATATTTGGTGTTTTTGAATTCCATGGGTATAGGTTCAATAAGGCCCTTTCCATTGTCTCTTAAAGGTCCTTTTCCTTTTCCTTTATATCCCAATTGTTTGAGGAGATCGTATCCTTTACCATACTTTTTTGGGGATATTTCCACATGTTTGACCTCATTTTCTTTTGGTTCTCCCATGTAAAGATAGGCCAAGACTATCTGTTCTTCTTTTTCATCCTCATAGGAGGTAGATACATTAACCATACCAGTTGCTTTGTGAATTTTTGGCTCTTTAGATGTAGCAAGTGTGAAAGATGAGGAAGGATTTCCATAAGATCTAGGTGATACCATAAATTATATCAAAAATGGGGTCATGTCCAGCTTGTATTCTCCCATAATAGTTTCTTCAAGTTTCAATGTCTTTCCAAACCTTTTCATAACCATATTCTTTTTTTTTTTTTCTCTTTTTTTTGTATTTTTTGGAAGAAGGCAAGATTTTTAGATAATTCTCCTTAAAAGGATAAACCATGATATGCCAAGGATTCAAAATGATATGCTCAAAGATGCTGATAGGGAAAGGAAGATGAAAGAGAAAATGAAGAATAAGATTTTATGCAAAGCGAGTGAGGTTGGAAGATAGGAGGAATAGACAAATGAGGAAAAAGAATAGAAGGTAGAGGGATAGTGAATGAAAGAATTGTGAAAGGGTAGATGGAAAGGAAGGAAAGATCAATGTAAATACACACCTTGAAGGGTGGCAAGAGGATGGAGGAAATGTGAATGAAGGAATATTTGAAGGAATATGGTGAATGGATAACAGAGGTTGCGGTTTAGGTGCATGGAATGAAAGAATGTTTTTGGAAGAAGATGAAGTGGAAGCCTTTGGAAGCTTGAATGTCAACTTCACTTGTTTCTCAACATGAGACTCTTTGAAGAGAGACTTTGAAATCCATATAGTCATAGGATTTTCATTTATTTTTGATGATTTAGAGAGAATATCTTCAATGATGGATTTTGGAACCCATATTTGTCTTGTAGTTTTCTTCTTAAATATCTCTTTTGAATTTATGCCCCCATGTCGATTAGAGGAGACATGGTGATCTTCTTTTTTAGATGGATTCTTGTATTGCTTATTTTTATTATATTGAACATTCAAGTTTCTTCCAAAAGACTTGGGACTTGTGGAGGAAGAAGAAGAATATGACTGGTTTAGATGGGTGGATGGATGAAAATGATTCAAGGGTATGCATCTATGTTGATCTTGAGGAAAGATAGGAGATGGAGGGACATAAGGACCCAAGATGGATGGAAAATTAGGAGAGTTAGGAGGGGAAAGTGAAGGGACGTAAGGACCCAAGATGGAAGAAAGATGTGAAGCCCTTAGTATTTGTGGAGGAGGTCCAAGGATAGATGTGGAAGATGCAAAAGGATAATCAATAAGTTCATCAGCATGTATATGACAACCAAGGATATCAACATCTTTAGAGTGAGCATTAGGATTTTCAATAGGATCACAAACATCTTGAATAGGAGAACCTTCTTTGATAGGATTGTTTGAAGCTTGGAAAGACTTAGGAAGAGTAGAAAGTGGAAGTGAACATGAAGTGGTAGAACAAGCAGATGGAAGACTTTGATCTTGACAAGGATCTTTGGATAGCATAAGCGCATAATTGTTCTCTTGATTTTAAATAAGCTCAACATTGGAAGTAACAACACCATTTTTAATAACCTTAATGGAAGTATCATCTTTGGAAAGTGCAAGTGTAGTAAGGTTATTTTGATTTTCAATAAGCTTAATGGTGTAAGTATTGACTTGATCTTGCTTAGGAGAAGACTTAAGACATGGTGGAATGAATGAGAAAGGGCGTAAGGGATCAAAAGAACCATGACATGGATAAGATACATCATAAAGAGGATTGGATGACATGAAGGTTTCTTGATCTTTATCTTTCTTTATGTTCTTTTCTTTATCATTTTTAGAGTCCTTTTGACATGGAACCACTTCTAAGGACAAGGAAGCATGTTGGAATTGTATGGGATACTTGGGAAGAGATGGGGAAGGATTAGCTGAAGTAGGAATTATAGCACATGAAGGCTTAGGCTCTTTAGGTTTAGCATTATTTAAAGTATTTTCAGCCAAGTGAAGGTTATCTTGAGTTTCTTTAAGAGGTAGCCCTTAAGAATAATTATAGGGAACTGCATGAAAAGCATTAGGAATTTTGTCAGATGAAGGATTTGTGGAAGGTTTAGTAACTGTAAGAGATGTATGAGTATTGGAAGAAGTAGAGGATGGAAGGGAATCATCACAAAATGATGGTTCATCATTAACATGATCTTGCTTGAGAGTACAATCTTTAGTTTTAGCATGAGAACCCTGGGAAGAGCGATGCTTGTAGTAGCTATTTTTATAATCAGCGCAGTAAAAATTTTCTTCCTCAATAGAAGCATCAAAGAGGTACTATTCATGAAACTCATCAAAGTCTCTTTCAAAATCAGAATCATATGGATCACCATCACAATCTATCCAATAGGACGGCCCTTTAGTAAGAACAAACGCACGACAAGGAGGAATCTTAGGAATAGAAGTGTCATAATCATGTCTATGTATTTCATCATAATATCCATCATCAGAATAAGCATCAAAGCTACAATAAATGGGATCATCAGAGTCATCAAAGATGGGTGTGTCATTCTTCATGGAAGAGGTATCACAAGGATTATCACATTGCTCATTATGGTATGCATTTGAAGAAAATCACGACTCTTGGGAGAAGTAGAAGAATAACAAGATCGTGAAGAAGAAAAATGTGAAGACCTAGAAGAAGAAGAATGTCTGGATGATGATGAATGATGCAAAGACTTAGAAGAAGAATAATGTTTAGATGCTGAGGCATGATGAGAAGATTTAGAAGATGACGTATGTTTGGAAGAAGAGAATCGTGGTGACAAGATCATTTTTATGATTCTAGCAAAGGTGTCTAATTCACTTATTCGTTTATATATCATTTTTTCCAATTTATCATCCATGAACTTGTTGGAAAAATAACACTCTTTGAATTAAGCAATAAGTTCAAGATCATCCATCCTCAAGAGAGGTTCCATAGCAAGATATTTGAAATTCATGGTTCTAGAAGAAGATGAATCAAGAATGGAAGTGATAGAATAGATGAAAATAGAAGAAGATAGACTAGATAATAAGAGGAAAAGAATCAAGAAGACATGAAGATCTTAGGAAGAAATAGGAAGAAGCATGAAAGAAGAATATAAAGAATGGAAATGGAAGACTAAGAAGACATGGAAGATGTGGAAGAAATAAGACCAAGAGTCATTTGGTGCAACTTGATGCCATTTAAGTTCATTTGGATATTGGGAAATAAGTCATAGCACTTTTGGGGAGACCAATTGAATTTTTTATCATCCGAGAACTCAGATTTGTTCATTTTAATTGACCAACTAGATGCATTAATAGATTTTATGACGGATCAAGCACATAAGACATCAATCAGGGAGTTCAAGCAATCAATTTTATTCAAACAATGAGCAAGGGACAAAGAAACCTTGCACATGAACATAAATAGTGACAAAGTATTCTACTCCATAAGAATGCTATGTGTGTATGTTCTCAAAGGTTTTCCAATCACACACATAGTCCTAGAGAATAAAAAGTTGGTTGTACTATGGTTCTTAATAATGACTTGACTCTGTAACTTTTTCAATTTCAAGTGGGTGAAATCCATTCCTTGCACACCGAGGTTTTGACACAGTCTGAGAATTTAATCAATCAGGAGCTGCTGAGGAGATTTGACAACCCAAAAGAAACTACACCCCGTGGAGATTTCTTCCACAAGGACATTTATATAGCGGTTGTCACTACCATGGAAAAAATAGCTATTACCGCTTGAGGTTCCATCCACATGGTTTACCCAATAAAGGGAATGTCTTTTTGGTTGTATTCTAGGTTTTGCCTTCTTTTTCCTTGGTTCTGTGCTCTTCCCTCTCTAGGTTTTCAAATCTTCATGTCTTTAAGCCTAAAACATGTGAAAATATTCAAAGTCTTAAACCCTAGCTCTGGTTCAACATTCAAATTTGAAGAAAACCCTAAGGCGTTGTTCATTTTATATTTCTCAGTTACTTTTTGTTCCACTTAAGTCATGAGCTCTATTGCAATCGCTTAGTCGCATAACTTAGAATAGCATATTCCTTTTTATCCCCAAATTTTCGATTAGCCTGTGTCGCCTTGTCTCTTATAAAAATAGAATATTCCTTGTTCTTTCCAAGACTTCACGATTCACTTTGTGTCGCGTAATCGCTAAAATAATTTGAACGGAGTAGTAATATGTCAGTGGGCCCACAGGTCAGTCGGGTGATCACGAGAAGTTTTCTGCAGTTAAGGAAGTATCATGAGACACTACAATTACCTTTTGTCACATAATCACTGAATGAGTATAATAAAAATTACAAAGCAAAGCCTTCAGTCACGCAGTCTCTAGAAAAGAGGTTGGTTAAGTTCAAACTACCGAGACTTGGTGACTAACCTTTTATAGTTTGTAATGAAGTATAGTCTGGTTGTCACCAGATAACCCAGGTTTCTAATCAGAATGAGACATCTGTCAGGAGATGAGTGGATTCCAGAATGATTTCTTAAAGATATAAGTGTATTCGGTGACTACGAGACTACTTAAGGGTTATTTCTAGTCGCAGGGTCTTGGAATGTTTTAAAGGTATGATAATTCATTTGGCGATTAAGCAATGGCCATCAGATGAAGTTATGAAATGATCCTACAGTAGTCGCCAAGTCTCAGAATAAAAGACCCTAAAGAGAAAAGTCCTCGCGACTCAGCGGCTAAGGGTATGTTGGGTAGTTGTGAGATAAAGTCTTTTAGCATTCAACATCTGCATTTGGCGATCAGGTGACTAAGGGTTGTCACGCAGTTTGGAAGGAGAACGTTAACATTGGGCGACTAAGAAATAACTGTGAGAGATAACACCAACTGTTAGTCGCATAGTCTGAGAAAAGAATGTGGGTTAGTAATAACCACTTGTGACTTAGATTTTCTTTTAGTCACGTGATCGCCAAATATTGACTGTGGTTAGTAAAGGTAAAGAAGTTGCATAGTCGCTATGTCTTCAGATAAACCACGAGTTACAGATTGGGATCAGCGACAGAGAAAATGAATGCAGTTGCATTGTTGCTTAATGCTAATTTTTGAGAAAAGGCGCCAGTCTTAAATATGTCAGTATGTATTATTTGGAAGCCAATCAGATCTCCAGATTTTGATTACTGTGCAGAAAAAGGGTAGCTAAGATGTGTGACAGAGGGCTAATCCCAGGGTGACATGTCAGTACATTCAAATTTTATAAGGTTTAGCCGGGGATTCAGTTTTACGAATTTGATTTTTCTGTCACACTCAGGAAAGTATGGCTAGGTTTTCAATTATGTTCGCAGTATGTGGAATTTAAGACATAATTGATGTTCTGAGAATCATGAGCTATGTACCTTGAATGGTTACTATAAGGAGATGATTTCTTGCTCATTTACATTCACCTTTCTTTTAGAGTTTCTAAGTTTAAGAAGTTCAGTTGCCAAAACAGAGTAAATTCAAAGGTTTGTAGTGTTTTCTGTGATTCTAGGAGTTCATTGTTTCAAAAATTGTGTGCAAGATAGTCTGTGAGTCTCTGCGATAGATTTGTTTCAATACCGGTGATGAAGAGGAGAATTCAAACACTGAAAACATGAGCAGAGCTGTGAGTGTTTCTTCCACAAGTGGAGGAAGTGAGAAAGAGAAAAAGGGAAAAGTGAACTACTCAGATGAATTCCTCCATCTCCTTCCTGGTTTGACACAAAACAAGAAGGTTAATGCTAATGTCCTCATAGATGAATATAAAGATATTCGAGATGTTGTGACTCTAGGGACAATAGGTTTTTCTCTCTTCAATTATTTTTATAAGAATTCTGATAAGCCCATCCCAGTATCAAACCCTTGGACCTGTGGTTTAGCCAGGTTACTTTTTCCTGATGTATTCCTGTATGTAGACTTGTTCTTAGACTTAGCCAATCACTATGATGTTTTATCTAAGACCATCAGGAGGGATGATGGCACTACCCTATTAATTTTGAATAGAAATTCATTCATGCAAGCCTTCGGCTTATACAACACCATGTCTACCAAAATTGACATTTCAAAGAAAAAATAGAGGTATACTTTGAAGCCTGGGATTGCTAGGAGCCAGTTGTTAAAACATATGCTAAAAGAAGTGAGAAAGTATTTAGATCGTATGTCCAGGGACAGCCTATATTATTACAAGGATCTACACTTTTATATCAAGTATGCTGCATACGCCTTGTGTAGATTGTTGGGAATATATGGTGATGCAGAGAAGATTGATGCAGGGATTCTGATGATGGTGTTGGAACTACAAGAGGTCCACTCTAACACCAGTTATAATTATATTCAGCACATCATAGATGAAATGCATGAGGGTTTCAATGCAAACCAGAAGAGAATGAAGAACCCAAAGGAGAAGGAGCCTAAATTTTTACATTACTCAGTTCTTATGCATCTCCTTTTGCATTTCAATTTTGTCATCATGGATGTTAGTAATTTAACTCCTCAGAGATTCTATCAGTCAGGACCAAATCCTATCCAATTTTGGGTGAGGGTTTGGAATTACACTTCTAGGGAGTGTGACTACTGTGCCTTTCAAAATTGGATTGTGTATCCAATAGTGCAAATTTTGGGAACCAGCAGAACAAGAATCCCATTGAAAGTTATACAACTGCTTAGACCCTGTGATTATACAGATAGCTGGCCCAGAAAGCATAATTGGGGTGACTTCTTAATGGAAGAAAATTACACAGTCATCAGTGTATATGGGTATATTCACCCACCTCATCTATTACCATATTATGTACCAGAAAGGGTGGCGGAAATGGAGTTTATATGGCAGCTTTTGTTGACAGACAATGAGCATTTTGTGCCACATAAGTAGGGGACTTTAACCCCTAGACAGTTTAAGATTTCTGACTTCACAATTGGCAAGGGTGCCATTGATGCAGCAGGTCAATGGTTGGAAAAATACAGGATGAGGGCAGCCCCTTATAGATACATTGACCCAGAGGGTTTTATGGCAGGGTAAGGAAATTGTATACTCCTACAATCCCTAATACAAATGTCCACTGTGAATGCATTGAAGAAGATGCAACAAGGAATCTCTTGGATGAAGATGATATTCATACAAGAAAATTGAGGATTCAAGAATTTTTAAAGCTGGAGAAGCAAAAAAAGAGAAATGGGTTGGCTTTTGGGAGTTTTTACCCTGATCTCCCATATTTTGATAGAATCAAAGCCATGATAGACAACTATTATGTGCTTATAGAACAACTGGATACAGTTCTTGACAAGAAAGGTGCTCAGACACCTGATCATTCAGAATCTGAGTACAATAGTAGTAGTGACAGTGATTATGCACATCCTACTATGTATCCTCCACCACAGCAAGCATCATAGCAAGATATTGCTGAAATACCATAGTTGCAGGGAGTAGAGGGTCACATGATAGATTTGACAGTCGCTACCCAACCAGATGATTTAGAAGAACCTGCTGCAAAGGGGTAGAAATTGAAAATAGGTCAACCCTCAATTGAAGGGCCGAATAAGAAGATAGATAAGGCTAAGGTCTTAGTACCTGGCAATAGGTTATATGATCATAACCTAAGGAAGGCAATAAGGAAAGGTAAGAAATAGTAGCCTGACATGGATGATGAGGTTGAAATACCCCTTAAAGCATGTATTGATGAGAGACTGATTCATCAGTAGGAGTTTTTAAATGATGATAATTTTGTAAAAACTGAGGAGTTTAAGGACTTCCTTAGATGGTACAAGAAAGAAAAAATCAGAGCAGAGCTGATAGCTGATGATCAAGAGACCATAACAAATGAGGCATTGGTGGCTTCATAGAATTATGATCCTACAAATGATGATATTTCACCAGAGGATGCCAGGAAAATAGTATCAGGAAGTGGAATACTATTGGCTGAGGGTTGGGATTTAGCATCCGCCTTGATTATTGATAAAATAAGGAAACAACCAGATCTCAAGATGGCTAGTGAAGTGCAAATAGGTGATGTAATAAAAAGATTTGGTTATAGCCCAAAGTCTCAAGCTTTTGCAATGTGGAGCTTGTGTCCAAAAGACCAAAAACCCCAAGTGGTGAACATTCAGGAGAATATGGTGGGAAATTAAATGGTCTGGACAATGAAAAATATAGGGGATTTGGAGATATCCCAAATCATGACACATTGGGCTCACTTGAATGAAGACAAAACTACGCAATTGTCTAAAAGGTACAGCACATTGTTGGAAGAAACTAGTGCCTTGTCAAAGGATAGAGAAATGTGCCAAGTGCAACTTTATCTAAGGGATCAAATGATAAAGAAATTTTTTGAAGAATTGGAAACAAAGCTTGAGGTGATGTATGTGCCATAGCTCCTGCAAATTGAAGATAAAGAAAAATCTGAAGAGGTGGCTGAGGAAAAGGCTGAGGAAGGAAAAGGAAATGAGATTGCTTTAAGAGCATTGAAAGGTGTGCTGCAACATAGGATTGATATCTTGAAAGAT
>MU224256.1:2080697-2092856 GCA_018584345.1 Thuja plicata | reverse complement strand
TTTTGGTTATTAGGTAACTATCTAATTGCTTGCAAGTTTCTTTTGAGGAAAGAACTAAGTTTTGTGAGTAGTTTCAGGGAGCATAATGGTTTTTTAAAGATTTGATACAATCATTTAGGGGTGACAACGTAATTTGTAAGGAAACTTATCTGATTGCATGTGGGTTGTAAGGCAGCTTACTGTATTTCGTTTCTATGAGATTTTAGTTTATTGACTCTGTAACCCAAAGGATAGGCACTGTTCCAGAAATTGGTCTGATAACCCATTATCATGCAAGTCATTTCAAGGCATCAAAACCAATTTAATCAAAATACTCTTGTTACTAAGAACAAACAAAATGAACTTATTAAAGAGTCATGTCAGCAGGACAGTGTCCATTTTATTGATTCCTTGGAGAATGAATCATTAGGTTATCCCTCCTAAAAGAAAAGGAAGAAGGATGAAAGTCCTTATCTCACTGGTGTATGTTGTTAAAACCATAGCCTGGCTTATAGTGCTATGTTTTAAATTAGTTATTGCAATCTCTCAAGTATTATACAAGTTATTACAGTAAGGTTTTTAGCACATAACCTATGAATGAAACAATCCACCAAATACTTAGACTGAGATATTAGTAATCTTCAAAAGGTAAAACCTGCCTGAGTCTATGGAGCTCAAAAATGAAGAAGAATCTTATCCAATCCTTATAAATTAGTCTTTCTCTTGCCTAAAAGAGGTTGCAACTGAGTATACTAGGTATACTATCATCATTAGGTAAGTGTTGCAAGAAAAAGAGATAACATGTCCACTACTGTTAACCCTCTCTAACAAGGAAGACTCACAATATGGACCACATGGGGACTTAGTTTGGATTCAAGGGTTCCAAGTTTCTGATTTTCCTAAAAGGGAAAAGAGCATAATCCTCTAGCCTCTTCACCTCACCAAAACATAGAAAATATGATTCATTGACCCACTAATTTTAAATCACCTCATTCAAGGCTCACACAACAAAAAATGATACCAATCCCCCAAAGAGAAAGTATTTCCAAAAATTGAAGTCCAAACCAAGTTGACCAATGAGATGAAAACAAAATCCTTCCCTATCTACAAGGGGATCTATCGTCAAGAAGAGCTTCACATGTAAAAAAAGAGAATGAATCCCACTCTCTCAAGATCACCACAAATAGTGTTCATAGGGCCTAATTACTATGTGGAACATTTATGCAAGAAAGAAAATCTAGGTCCATTTTAGAGCACCAATTTGAAAATGTGATCTATGAAAGCAAGAAATACTCAAGCTAAACACATGAGATGTTCATTTTAATTCTCAAAATATAAATGTTATAGAGATCAAAAAAATACCTCAAATCCAATGCAACGCAACTTGTTTTGTTGTTTATCTAAGCAAGTCCAAGCAATCCTCACAAATTCTCCAACAAGCAAGACAAGCAAACAAGCAAACAAGATATGCAATGTATATTCAACTTATATCAAACCCTAGGGTTAGATCTGAAAATCAATTGTTAGGAGAAATAATAACCAGAAAATAATCCAAATGACAACTCACATCATGCATTGAACCATGTGAAAAATAAGTGCAAGCTAATCATTAAATACTCTTTTTTTAATTTTGATTTTTGACCTAGTCAACAAGATCTGATTTGTTTGCTATGAATTCGGATCCCAAACCCTAAATACAAAAAATTGACCCCTATTAAAAAATAGAGAGCTTTCCAAAAATGTTAGAATTTGAAAAAGATCTTGTCATTTGTGCCCTAGGGAGCTATTTTCCCAAAATAGACTATTTTTCATAAATTGACCAAATTAGCTATAATATTGCATCCAAATTTAAAAGTCAAAGAATTGACCCCCTATAGAATTTAAAGACCTTTCCGAAAATGTAAATTTTTTTGAAAAATTCACTAATTTGCGCTGAAAATTAAGGTTTTATGAAAAATAAAGAAAAAATTATAAAAAATTCAAAATACGTCAAAAAATTCTAAACTATTTACTGGAGCTTCTCAAATATGTCACCAACCTACAAAATAAATTTTATACTGAAACTCCAAGCCGTTTGGGAGATATGATCAAATCTTTGAAAATCTAGGGTTTTCATCTCCAAGCAAATCTGCACAATGGTTAGGCTTGAAAAAATTCAATAAAATAACCATGTAAAGATTAGAAAATTTGGGATCTGAATAAAATAGAGAAAAATTAGGAGCATCATGCCCCTCGGTGGGTGCCAAAAATATGTGCTAAAATGTTGACACACTTCTATGAATCATTCCATCCAAGGTTGCTCAAGAATGAGGCCTCAAATATCGATCCATAGCTCTCTAGTCATGGAATACAAAGGTGTGAAATGGAGGCCCTCAGATTGACCTAGTTAGTGCCTATGCAAGTACACCATGAAATGAGAGATTCAAATGCATGAAAATTAGATCTACTCTAGATGATAACAATGCATGAAAGAAAATTAATCTAAATGATAACAATGCATGGCTAAATCTATGAAAGGAAATACAAATGCAAGATTAATATATGAAAATAAACATGAATCTAATCTACATGAGGAGCCATGAATGCAAGAAGAAGAAGACAAGAAGAGAGAAGTTGCAATATCCAAGCTTGAGTTCTCAAATCCTCCTCCAAGATTGCTCTCCAAACCTGCAGCATAACAATACTATGAAAAACTAATATGAAAATAATTGATGATTGATTTATTACTGATTGATGATTGATTTATTGATTATTAAATGAGGAGAGATTTTCTTATATAGGAAAGTGAACGGTTGAGATTAAGAGGCAAAAAGAATTGATCAATGGTTGAGATTAAGAGGCAAAAACCCACCACTTAGGAAGATGTGAAAAAAATGGATTTTTATTTAATTTATTGCCTTTTTCAACAAATAAAGTGCTTTAAGTGGGGATTTTTATTTATTTAATTAAAAGAGGGGTTTTCTTTCAATTAAATAAATTAGAATAATTTTATTTAATTAAATGGGAGGAAATTGAATTTAATTAAACAAGAGGAATTTAATTAAAAGGGAGATTAAATCTTTTAATTAAATAAGAGGAATTTTATTTAATTAAAAGGGAGATTAAATCTTTTAATTAGATAAAAATGATCAAACCTTAGAAAATATTGAAATAATTGAATAATTGAATAAATTACAATTTGATCAAGGAAATTGATTTGAATTGAAAATATTGCAAAGCATTGATTCAGGAAATTTGATAAATTGATAAAATAAAAATGGGGCCCAAAGTCTAGGCGACCATTTTAGGGTGCATACACTACCTACTTTAACATTGTTGCAAGTATAACTGGCATCTGTAGGAATTGTTACCTCTACCCGATTATGTGGTAATGTGATACACTGGTGGAAAGTAGATGGTATTACTTGCATTTCATGGATCCAAGGTCTCCCTAATAGTATGTTGTAAGCCAAGGGTAGATCTAGAACTTGACATATCACATTTCTTTCAACTGGTCCTATTCTGAATGGTAGAAAAATGAGACCTCTAGAGGATATTTATTCCTCATCATAAGCTTTTATAGTGATCTTTCTCCTTGAAACAATGGTTTGTTTCGAGAGACCCAACTTCCTGATTAGATTGAGAGTACAAATGTTCAACCCTGTGCCCCCATCTATCAATACACGTCTAACATGGGATTTGTGAATTATGACTTCAATATGAAGAGGTTGATTATGTAGATGTTCCAATGACTTATCATCTTATTTTGAGAAAGAGAGGTAATGTCATGCTAAGATATGGTTAACCATTGCTTGGAATTTGTCTATATCACTGTCCTTTGGTACATTTGCTGAATGTAGGGCTTGTTCAAGAATTTCCCTATGCACTGAGGAAATATTAAGTAACTCAAAGATGGAAATTTGAGAAGAGGGTCATTGCAATTGATCCACCAATATATAGTTTTCTGTGGGAATGGTAACTGTCTATCTTGCTACCATCGGTTTGGGAATAGTGACAATAGGTACCTTGGAAGTTGTTGATAGTTTGGATGAGGAATTAGGTCCTTTGATTGTGACTTGTGCTTGACATTGGGTTACTACATTTGATTGGGAAGATGTGTCTTTAACACCTTTGATAGTGACCACATTAATTGATTCAGTTTTAATGTCTAACATGTTGATCACATTATCATTATTGGAGTAGGCATAATTTACTTCATTTAATTTTCCTTTAGATGCTTCCCCTTTCTCATAATTAGGGAATGGTTTGTAAAATGCCATATGGTCTTCATTAGTGGTGTGTCCTTCCACTTTGATCTTGCCTCCTTCAATAAGGTCTTGTATAACATGTTTGAGTTTAAGACAATTATTAGTCTCATGTCCTTTTTTTTTGTGAAAGACACAATAGGAATTGTCATCCCACCATCTTGGTTTGACTTTCGATTCCCATGGTTTTGAATTCGGGATCATGAGAACTTTGTTGTCTAATATTGTCTTGAAAACAATCTCAAGAGGTTCTCCCAAAGGAGTGAATGTTCATTGAGGCTTGGAAGTCCATGACCGACCCTTATTGTTCTTATTTTTGGCTTTAGGTATTATGGTTGTTAACTTGGAATCTTTACTTGCTTGCATGCTATTTGTTAGATGGAACACTACTGGTTTAGGGTTAACATTAGATGCATCTACCACTCCATCGTTAACAACATTCTTATTTTTTTTCACCATTTAGGTTTCTTGTTGGAGTTGGTATATTTTTTATCCCTTTGGAGAGTGATTTATCCCTTTTTAAATATGACTTCTTCAATACGGATGGCATTTTTGATCATCTTATCAAAGCTAGCTGAATCTTGCATTTGCAATGCATAGTTTAATTTAGGCATCAAGTTATTAATAAACATTTCCATCTTTTTTAATTCAGGAATAGCTCTTGAATACCTTGCAAATATTTTCTTCACCTTTGTAGAAAGTGTGTAAAGGATTCTCTGGTTCTTTTCTTAGTGTTACATAGATCCATCATAGTTACATCGTGTTGTATATTATCGGAGTAATGTTGAATAAATTATTGAATTAACTCCTCAAAATATTTTACCTTACGTGTGAGTTTTGAGAACCACTCCATAGAATTTCCACCAAGGCTTCCTATAAATAGCCTCATTAGGTATGTAGGTTCATGCATGTACTCTATGCTTAGAGCACAGAACTCTCTCACATGATCATGTGGATCAGTCTCTCCCGTACACTTTTCGTATTTTTTCCTTGCCATGTTGGGAGGAAATGGAACCATATTAATACTCTTGTCAAAAGGAAATGGACAAATGTAGTCCAAAAAGTATTTTGTCTTGGGTTTAACCTTCTCTTGTTTGAGATTTGCAAGCTCAGTTTGCATCAAGGTTAGTTTTTTGGTGAGAAAAGAGATAGGAGTTGATACCTCCTTTTCCTTTGTTGTTTGACATCATAATCTTTAGGTAATTTTACTCCAGTGGATGCTAGATGGAACTCTTTATCCTCACCGATTATCTTTTCCAATGTTTTTTGAAATTTTTCACTCTGTTTGAGTTTATTGTATTCTCCTTTAGTAATGTCTTCCTCACTCTCTGAACCAAACAAAGGATGGTTAATATTTTGTTCTTCTTCACCATTGCTATCTTCACATTTTTGGTTTTCGTCATTGTCGTATTCCTCAAAATCCTTACTCCATTCGTGAGTGGGTCTTTCCATTTCTAGGGATTCTAAATCGAATAGGGAACTGCAAGATGTTTCTCCTTGTTGAAAGTGTAGTGATCTTGGAGGTACTTCCAATTATTTAGAAGTGTACTTGTTGTGTCTTGTGTTAACCATGTATTTGTATCTCAACTTTGTCAAAGTTTCCCGATAGTGTTAAGTAGAGTCTCAAATCGTTCAAGTGAGTGTGTCTAGGTAGAAGTATTGTTTGTGTTTTGGTGGAAGTAAATGATTCCAGTGTCAAAGGGTTAGAATGCCCTATTAGTGAGCTGGGAATCAAGTTATTTTGAAAAGTAAATAGACCACATGTATTGAGACCAATTGTGAGAGACTGACAGGACATGCAAGGTAGAAATTTGAAAAAGTATTGAAACAATGATAGAGAGACCAAAAAGGGAAACATGACTAGACTAAAGATCCAAAAGGGTATCCAATTTTACTAAAGTTTTTTGAGAAACAAATCTGCATGTGCCCACTATCCTAGATGCAACCCTCTACATGCAAGCCAAGAAATGCAAGATGTGAGCTTCTGATGAACTAGATGCGAGCTAAGAAATACAAGATGCAACCTTTCTCCCTAGATTTGATGCAATGGTGACCAGAAGTGATTGAGGATACCAGATGTGATCTTGCACAACCTAACACGAGCTAGGACAGACCAAAAATGATCTTTTGAGGTTCTGTCAAATTTTGTCAATTTTGTCAATTTTTTTGGAAGTGCATGAAGTTTGTTTGATTAGAGATTGCATTCTGAGACTTTCCAGTGAGTGAAAAACACATGTAGACCAAGGATTGAACTTTTGTTACTCATTTGAAGGTGTTATATTTTTAATTATTTTCAATCACATCAAGCATCATTGCATTTTTAAAGGTGAACAAACACATTCTTATGCCCTATTTTCTAGGTAGAGGATGAAAATCCTTTCTCGTAGACTTAGGTACACACTCAAATGCTAATCAGAATATGGCCATCACCAAGCATGCAATGGCTCCAGTCATGATGCCATATTAGCAAGCACCAAATTCAAGTGAGGGCAGGATATGACAAGTGTCTTGGGGCAATTAATTTTTTCCTTGCACAAAGATTATCACCCTTTTGGGGATGAATCGAGTAGTTTTGACTACAAAGTTTGTTGTTTATGATAGGGCAATCCATTTGAAACCGTCTCCCATAGAATTTTATAAGGAAAAATTGAGGCGTATAGCCCTATGAGTACTCAAATAGGTGTAGTCTCGCAAGAAAGATTCAAGCAGCTTCGATCTACACATATCCAAGCATGTTCAAGGAATGATGTCAAAATTCCAAGAATAAAACCGATTTCATCTTCTGAGGCTTTGGTCTACAAGGAAGCAATTATTTATAGTGAGTTGGAAGGGTTAGCATAAACATGTCCTCACTTGGGTCATTTCCAGGAGATTTTTTCCTCAACCGATAGGCCCTCTAATGTTTAATAAGCATACAAAGGATTGGCGAGCGTAGGATTTTTAGATTTCTGATTCTTCAAAAGAAGAAGAGCATACTCTCCTAGTCCATACCATTTTCTCCTAAAATCATGTCAAGCAAGGTTCTTTCCCTCAAATTTTTTCACTCAAAACTCAATCTCCCATATCAAGTTTTTGATTCCCCCACTTGGCAGGAAGAGAAAAATCCCTAGTGAGACTAAGTAGTAAGCTTGAGTTTGATTTTATGAAAGCATAAAGCACTTGAAAAGAAAATTTGTGTTTGTTCAATTTCCCCAAATTAGGTGATTTTCTTGTTCATTTAATTCTTCCAATTTTATAAAATGACTTTGCTTTGTTCAATTTTTCCACAAGATTTAATGCTTTGATTTTTCAATTAAAAATACCAAATTTAGACAGTGAAGTTCTTTTTCCCACAAAATTTAGGTGACTTGTGTTGTTCAATTACTTTGTCCAAAAGAGAAATTTAAACAATGAGATTGTTCAATTAGTCCCATAATAGTTTAATGATTTTATTTTTCAATTAATTTTGCCAAAATGAACTTTAAATGATGAGTTTGTTTGCCTTGTTCAGTTACTCCATAATCCTCTCAAATTTTAAACCAACTTTTGACTTTCTGATTTTACTTGAAGGAAAAGAGCATACTAATCTGATTGATTTAACAAGTGATTAGAAAGTATTCTTAAGTGAAAAATTTGAAGAATTTGAAGAACAAGTTAATCTATTTAAAACCTTCCAAACCACAAGTTATCAAAGCCTCTCCACCTTCTTATAAGTAACCTGCAAGCAAGAGTTAGGCTGTTTAAAGAGAAAAAAGAACAACAGATCAAAACATTAGTGGTTAAGCAACCATATTTTCAAAATTTTAAACCATATACAAGCCTAAAAATCTAGGAAATGACCTTATGTACCATATATGATCCTTTGCACTAGATATGAGAAAATACAAACCAGATACAAGCCTTTACTAAAAATGATCCATGATTTACTAGATGTGATTCCTAAAATCCAAGGTGCGAGCAAATATCCTGCGCTGTGATGAAATATCCCAGATACGAGCCTTTATGACCAAAAATAATTCTGGACACAGAATTTGAGAACACAAATTAGCCAAAAAAGATTAGGAAATGAAAGAAAACGTGGGTTTGAGCCCCATGATGGGTGCCATAAATGTGTGTGTGATTTTATGCACCTGCTAAGAAAGACATGACACTTCAATAGATCATTATATTAGTGAAAATCATAAAAAGCAAGGGTTTGACATAAATCACTAAAACTGACCTATTGCTTCCTATCTAGGGGGAGTTTGAAGAATGTAATAATATGCCCTCAGATTATGCATTTATTAGTGACATATACAACCTAGAATGAAATATTTAAATAAAATTTATCTAATATGCTCAAGAAATGTCCCTTTTAACTCCAAAATAATATTATAACAATGCATGTATGAGAGTTAAAAATGCAATATGAATCACTAAAAATGTGAGCAACATGAGTATACTCCTTCCAAACTCAAAATATGGGCAGCATAAGGATGCTTTCAACTCTAAAAGTTAAGGGCCATTTGTGCTCAAAATTCATCCAATTTATAGAATAAATGGAGGAATGGGAAGGCTTGAGAAGTGAAAGCCATTAATGAGGGTGTAAGATTCATTAATGTGGAGTGTGGAAGAGAATGTGTAAGAGGCATAAATGATTCATTTATGAAAGTATTTATGAGGCATGGGAGAGGGTTTAAGAAGCATGAGTGAGGGTATAAGGTCAAGCTTGAGAACTTGGAATTTGGGGAGTGGGTTGAATTCCTAATCACTAAATTAGGAATGTGACAAGCTTAAGGGTAGCTTACGATTAGGATTAAGGGTTAAGACATGTGATTAAGGAGATAGAGATGGGAGGAGAGAGAATGAGTGGAGGGGGGATTAGCTAATTAGGGTTAATTAGCTAATTAAGAAGAATTTAGCATGTGAGAAGGGGTTGGGATGAGTTTGAACTCATGGTTAGACATTTTGAGATTGGTTAGGTTAGAGGGAATATTAATGAAATGAATTGTTGTAATAACATATTCACTCAATAATAGGGATTTTAATTAATTATTTAAGATTTTGATTGCTTTGTAATAATTAATTAGGACTATAGCCAAATTGAATTAATTAGGCTAGGGGATAGGCTTTTTCAAGTGATGAGGTATAATTAGGATTTCATTTAATTACCTTTTAATTAATTAACTTAGCCATGTTTTGATTTGTTTTGAATTGGATTGTGTCATGCCCAAAAGTTGGGCAAAAACACACGAACATTTTTTTTTTAAAACACACTAAAACAGGATACCAATAAGAACACAAGGGTAACATGTGCACGCAAAATGGTGCAAGGGGTAAACGAAAACCAGAATAGGTCTCAAGGAGAGGAATAGCTTTCATAGCTATCCTAAGGGATATCTAAAGTTCCAAATTAGAACTGTACGCAAACCGAGGTAGTTGACCAAAATTCAACTAGACACTAAAAAGGTGAATGGTACAACTAGGGTTCACTTAGACCCAAAAGAAGAGTTGTACACGCAGATCGAGATAGTTTGACTAAAAGTCAATTAGGGTTGACCAAAAGTCAACCATGCCTTGAAATATGTGAGGGAGGGTCTCTAAGGTCTATTAAGCACTATGAAAGTCATAGGTGTGCAAAATGAGGCAGTCAACCAAAAAGTCAACCCATGTTGACCAAAAAGTCAACTGTCACCAAAAGGCATGAAACTGGAACCTAAGGTTCCAGTGGTAGCGATGATCAATTGGTTCAAATCTGGATCGCACAGACAAAGTTTGACCATGGTTGACTTTAAAGTCAACTGTTCACAAGTCTGGTCAAAGGTAGCGATAATACCCAAAAAGAAGTATATTGTGAAGATAAGGGGTTGTTATGACCCCCTTATCGATAAAATGATATCTGGGTTGAAATAAATATGCGATTAAGTAAAGCTTTTAAGAGTAACTTAAATTATCCGCATTCCCTTAATAATTTAATTTAATAGACTTTTAAGAGAAAAATAATTATTTTAACAAAATAAACATCTACCTATCCATAAAACTAATTTAAAAGTCTAACATTCAATATAACTAACATGTTAAGAAAATAAAATAATAACTACTCCATACATTCTACAAAAAGAATTAATATCTACCCAGATTCGAAATTATATTTATTATTATTATTGAAACAAGATAAACTAATTAAAAGAATTATCATCTTTTTTTCTTTCTACATATAATACTTGTTAATAAAAATGAATTAGTTTTATTATAAATTTAAATTCCATCAAACTAATAAAACCATCATAAGAAAAAGGAAAGAAGACCAAATCTAAAAAAAAATAATAAGTTAAATTGAAAGAGAATAATTAGAAAAACTATATTAAATTCTTAATTAAACATTATCCTAAAAAAAATAATTTAAAACTAAACCTAATAATCGCATGTGATTTGATAAGGAGTGGCGGCCGAAAGGAGACAGTGGCGGTTTAAAACCCGTGGGTGGCAAAAACAATGGTAAGCGGAGGAGGGTTTAGGAGGGTCTGCGGGCGGAGGATGGAGAGGAGAAGGCAGTGCTAAGAAAGGGCGAAGATGAGCAGGGCGGGGCGGAGCAGTGGTGGCCACAGGCGGCGGCACCACCGCCCGCCGTCGGCTCGCCTTGCACGGGGATGGACAGAAGAAGGGGTGGTCGTCGCTGGCTGACAGAGCCCCCCACTTTGGGTGGCCCACGAGCCACGCAGCCCCCATTGCTGTAGACGGGGGTTTGGGGGAGGGGTTTCGACCCTCTCCAAACGGAAAAAAACATATTACTGCAACAAAAATATGACGCCCGGCCGAATACGATGCACGAAAAAACATACCAAATTTTTTGTAATAAGATTTTTTTGTAAAAATTTTAAAACATAATAAATATATATAACATATGTATATTTATATATATATGCCTTTCCATATATATATATCTATATATATATATATATATAAAGAGGAGATATACATAAAAATATTTTACTGGTGTAATTGACTGTATAAGTCAAAACAGGGGCTATTAGGAAGCAATTTTTTTTAAAATTTTATTTGACCAATACATTCTATAATTTAATCTCCACAACTTGGTGGAAGGAAAAATATAAATTCCAACTTTGATTTTATTTATTTTTAATTCCAGAATTTACTAAGAACAACATATTATCCATCGAGCTGAATTTAGCTTTCCTTTTTTTTTTATATAATAAATTATCTACTATGTTCCTACAATGGCCAACACATACTAACAGGATTACCATAAAAAATATCAATACTTAACCAATGAAGTTTAATCGGCATACATAACATAATTTCCTCAAAACCATCTCAATCTATAAAATAAAACATGATTACATTTTTATTGAACTTCCATATTACATTCTGGTAAGAAAGTTTACAAATAGTGTAAATCTACAATTTGCTTAAAGGTCTTAATACAACTTTAGTACAAAAAATATTTCCACGAAGAAATGGGTTACCATCAAATACTCAGATTATTGTTTTACACAAACTTCAGATATGGTGATAGGACATATTACAATGGAGTTCTTCCAGTTTTACTCATCTTCCTCATAAGGGTATTAATCATCCTTGTTATCCCGTCAAGAACCTGATACACATGAGCTTGACCATGGAGGCTCACCTCCCAACCTAGGCCTTTTCAAGGCCACCCCTGAGCTTGGGGATCCAATATGGTACGGGTTACAAATAGATACATCCAAGAAATAGGAAAGAAGAGAGACTCAAATACAAGAAAACCTTCCCAACATTGGATTGGACAAGAGGAAGTATCTCCAAGAGACACTCCAGAAATAGGGGTAGTGGTAGACCTCACTGAAGGAGAAAAGCCAAGATTACATATAGAATACACAAGCCTCACATGGACTTGCTAAGGACCATCTTTACAAGATGCTGTCCTGAATGACCCCTTATACCTCCTAAATGCCCTCAGGCCCATCTTGGCTTCATG
>MU224256.1:2060063-2070967 GCA_018584345.1 Thuja plicata | reverse complement strand
CTCTAAAACTCACCCTGAAGTTAACCTACGAAATTCTAAGTCAAAGAAATTTTAGAAACTTCTAACCCTGGGGTAAGCTTGGGTACTACTCCTAGATGACCTTAGTTAACCCTTGACTTACCTTGGTCTCCCCTTTACTATCCATGTCAATAATTAAATTACAACACTTGCCAAATTTGGCACATAAAAATTAAAACATTAGACATGACTTAATAACATGAACATTTACTAATTTAATAACACACATGCAAACCACATTCACAAAGTAAACACATAACAACGAGGTCCATGTCTCTTTATATAAACAGGACCTTGGAAAGCACGGGTATTTACATAGGTTCTATTACTGGGTCCCCGAATTAGATCCATGGTCAACTCTTCCTGCACACTCAATGCACACATCAGTAGATCCAAAACAACATAACGTCAATAATATACGTAAGCATATAAACCACATTGCATTTAGAACTAAAATATCCTAGCATCGGTTTCCTAAACCATTTTCATCATATTACATTCATACATTTAGATCCAAATAAGCCATCTACATAAGCTGAAACTAAATCAAAACATAAACATCTCAAAAGTTCCCTGATTACAAAATCAGGTGCTGAATATATAACACATGATTCCACCGATCCTCAAATGTATAAAAAGTCTTTGATAGTCAAAGTATGTCAAAGCATAAACTATTGAAAGCATGAGAATAAAATAGTAAAACTATAACAGTCTAATGTAGGTCTCACAGATTGGCTAAAGCAATTAGTGTAAATTAGTGATTAAATCACTTAGGAAATTAAATTTTATTTGAATGGATTATGCCAGCCGATTGAAGAGTTGAATTGACATAAATGGGGGTATGATCACACTTAGGTAAAATAAGGTCTATATTCAGAGCAGACCAAATTAAGGTGGTTACAACTCTCATACTTTGAAGCATTTCAAACCACTCAAACAAGCTATCAGATATCCCCAATATTTGGCCCCAAATGTGTTCTTTAGTAATCTTCACTAAATTATTACTAGTATTTGTTAAAGTTTGAATTGTATTGTTGGCCTTCTTTAGTTCTTCTACCATTTTTTCACAATTATTTTTCTCTTCCACTTCTTTGTGTTCCCAATGATTGGCTTTATCCTTTTGAGAGTCCAATTGCTTTTGCATTTCCCATATGGAGGCAACATTACTCTCTATGGTTTTAAAAAACTTTTGTGATGTGACTCTTCCTTCCTCTAGTTTTTTACTAATTTCTACCGATTTCCCCCTCAATGCCTTCAGCTCTGCTTGCTCCTGTTCGTTCACTACTACCTCCACATGCTCCTGCTCTGTATTTGCTGATGTAGAGGTCAATTTTTTAATCTTTTTCTATAATTATTTCAAACTGTTCTTTGAAGCTTTCCTCTTTTCTTTTTCATTGGCAATGTCTGCCTGTAAATTTTCTATATATTTATCGAGATTACTTTTCTCTCTTTCCAGATTTAGCAGTGCACTATAGACTAGTTGGTTTGTAGACTTTGACACATTGATTTTGTTCACATTTTTAACTTTGGAAAAATCCATTTGGAGAGTGCTAACTTGAAATTTAGACGGATCTATCTGACTCTCTGGTGGGTTTCCATCTTTTTTGGGTGGAATAACAACCACAAACTCCATCATGTCTCTGTTTGGTTCATATGTTGGAAAAAACCTGTTGGATGTAGGTTGTTCCTCTACAGCTCTAGTAAGGGCACCATTCTGCAATGTCTTCTTTATTTCCTTATTCTTGGTTGTTGTTTCTGCAAATTTATTATAGAAATCTTTGAAAAAAAAAATGGTGTTGTAAAAGGATTTGAATGTTTGAAAGGTGAACCAAAGCTTGCAATGCCTATTGATCTAACTAATGTTGTTTGAGGATTTAAAATTTTAGATTGTTTTGCTGAACCTAAAAGTGCAAATAATTATTTAGGATCCAGTGTTAATGATCTGGAAACCTTTTTCTTCTTGACACTATCTTCTTCTATGGGATTCTATGTAGATTCTTTTGGCCTCTTTAGAGAGGGAACTTGCATAAGTTTCCTAGTCCCACTGGCACCAGTACCACTACCAGACCTAGTAGCAGTAGGTTCCCTAATCCCACCTGTGGTAATGGATGTTCTTGTGGGCACATTGGTTCCTGATGAATATAATGTGTCCACTCCAAATCAAAACCCAAGGCCTGCACCAGGTCCATGATCAGTTTTTTTGTGACAATTGGAATCCAGATGCCTTCTCCCATGGGACCTAAATTTCCACCTTTATAACCCATTTATTCCATAATGTTTTCCCCTTTTCTATATACTTGTTTCTGGTAGTTCCCGACTCCACTGTGACCTGGAGTAAATGCAATTGGTGGATTATCATCCTATCTGTCTGGAGAACTACTATTGTATGCCATGGTAGGATGCTACAATTTGTTAAACTCTATATCCTCATCTATTTCATCTAGATCTGCACTGGTCTTTGGTTCACCAAGTTCTTTTCTCATACTCCAAAAATCATTCCTTTTTGATTGAGTCCATTTTCTATCCTTACACTCTTCCACTATTTTCTTTGGTATTTTTATGTTTGATGGACGAGCACCTTTTTCATAGAAATTGTAGGACATTCTAGGCTGTACAATGCCCTGGTTTATTGATGTCATAATTTGTGACAAAAAATGTTCAACTAAAATTTTTTCCTCAACGGAAACTTTCTCCATCTCTTTTGTAACGTCATCCTAGCTATCCTTGTTTTTCAATTTCTCTAGAAATGGTTTACTTTCATGTTGAAATAAGTTTGCAAAGTTCTTATTAGCAACAAGCATTGTTTGAATGATTTTGAGTGGATCATACTTCCAGTACCACTCTAAATCAAATTGAAAAATTTCTAAAAAACATTTTTCCACTTTGAATTCCTTTCTCTCAAATGTTAACCCTCCAATTGAGAAAGGTATGGAAGGGAATATGCTCTTCTTTGATTGACCAGTGAAGAGTCTATATGTTCTCTCTAGTTGTAATACATATTCTACTACAAACACCCTATCTGTCACATGAATTGGAAGTTTGTGGGGTTGTTGTTCTGATCTGTAAAACCTTAGCACAGTGTATTCTTCCATTAAGTACCAGTCAACCAATTGAATTGTGCTTCCAAGTTGGATGTAATCCCTACATGAAGTAGACAATTTGGGTATTGGAGCGCTTGTTATTTTTTTGTACAATGGTGCCAAAAACAAGTATACAAAATTACTGTAATTCCTTCTATTATCATACATCATTATCTGAGGTGTCCAGTTATATATTGGAGTACCTGTTGGTCCTGTCCCCCTCTGAATTTCAAGCTTGTTGTTGTTGCTCATTAATATTGTAGCATGCTTGGCTAGCAGAAGATAGCACAAGTAGGTTGTGAACCTAAATGTCTTAGAATTTCCTCTTTTAATCAATGCTAATTGTTCTTGCATCGATTGAACCATGTGTCCAAAAAAATTATATCTTACTGGTTCATTAATACAATGGATATCCCAAATCAATTGAAGAATGCTGGCACCCACTTCCCTATTGTTTTCCGTTCCTAGGTAAAATGCTAGTGAGGATATAGTATCCTAAACACATGGAAAAAAAAATTTAAAATCATAAGGAGGTTTATGGTTATCACCCAATGAAGCCTTTGCCTCTACAACTATTAGACCCTTTATTAATGAATCTTTTCTGTTTGGTGCGACTATCTCATATTGCTCTGCCAACAATCTAAGGTCAATATGAAAATCACAATTTTGTCAGTCAAACCCTAGGTCTAGCAAACATAAAAATTCTTCCTGGGTTATTGATAAAATTTATTCCTGATTATTTTCATTCATAATTGCTTTTCTTTCTTCATCATAATTTTCTACACAAATCAAGACAATTTCTGGGCAAGGGAAAACTTTGGGTAACAACATGCAACCCAAACCTACATCCCACGAAGCAACTTTATTCATTTTTGCACCTATCATTGGATTAAATTTTATAAATTCAGACCTCTTTGGCCCAGTTGCCTTACTGCACAATGTATGTTTAATTAATATAAGTATCCTTTGACCATCGATAGAAGGATCATAAACATCGTGATACTCATCAATGAAACTAAGGATTTCTACTATTTTTCTGCAGTCTATTAAAGTTTTCCCATTTGCTTGCCCTTGGCCTTGATTTTTTTGCTTTCCCCATTGTTCTTCAGAAGAATGAAACAACAAAGAATCATAGATATTTACTAAAAGAATCACAGATAATAACTAACTAATTAAGAAAACCCCAATTTAAGAATTAAAATTTCAAAACCCCAATTGTACATGCAAGAATTCAAATTTCAAAAATAAGTTAAACAAAATTTTTGACATTACAAAATCGGGAAGCATCAGGCTAGATATATTACCCAAAATTAACTATTGAAATCTAGATAGATAAATGTTAGAATGGGTAAGGCTCTCACAAATTATAGTCTCAAAATCTTTGGTGACGGTTTAACAGTTCTTTTTAGCTCTGTTGCTACGAGTCGATAGGTTTTAAAAAAGGAAATGTTAAAAACCTTTTGTTAAATGTAACATTTAAACCAAAGTTCTGAAATCCTTTTCATGTTTTATCTTCACATGATATAATGGTACATAATCTTTTGGACGAATTACACGTGTCATGTTTCTAGAGCGAGTTTTCAGAAAAGGTTTGTGAAACCCATAGTACTTCTGAAATACAAATTCAACCATTCATCTCTCATAATCCAACGATTGTTATGATTATAAAATATTAATAATTTAATACACACTAATGAATATAATCATTAACTATATTCACTTAGAATTCATGCATTCGAGAATACCTTATCCATGAAATTTTAATAAGTCACCATTAAATGATAAAGTTTGGAAATATTAAATTATTACATGAAACAAGAGTGCAAGGCAAATATTTTATATTATATTACACAAAATTTCATTACAAATTTACAATTCAACAATGCCCATAGGCCATATCTATTAATGATTCTTATAATCAAAACAAAATAGAAAAGCACTTTGAATTTCTTAAAACATTTTCATTTTTGTTAAACATATGTTATTAAAATTTACATCATTGCAAAAACCATGGTAAGCTACTACCACCAGTGGGAGACACAATAGAGACTAGGTAGACTCATGGATAGGGACAATGATAGAGACATAGTCAGGACTATCCGCCTGAGGCTCCCTTCCTTTTGTGTGGAAATTTGAAGAGAGGATAATCTTAGAGAATTCTTCTAGCCATCAAAATTCCTTGGTATCCTCCAGGTTGTGCCACTTTTGAAGGAAATCCCTCCCAATTTGTGCCCACTTCCGATGACACATGAGATTCTCAACATCAAGGTTCAATATAAATGGTTGCCTAGGCACATTTACTCCTGGTTGTAGAATCCTCAGAAAATCATTTGCCCAAGGAATTCCAAACCCAATTTCTGCAAATATGGCAACTTTCACATTGTCGCCAAGGTACTCTTCTCTAAAAATTTTGTTAGAAGCATGAGAATTTCCACCTTTTCCCCACCCAGGTCCAAAAAATAAGCCAAGATCTGAGACAAAATTTTGGTGTTAAATATATACCTATTTTCATTCTTCAGAAATTCACGTCCCAACACCATCCTTATAGCCTCCTTGGTGAAGGCTCCCAACTTTGTAGCAATAGACACTAGGATTGGGTATGTGACCAGACCCAAAAAGGCCTTCTGATCCTCCAAGGAAGTGCATCTTAAATGAATTGGAGTGTCCATTGAAAATCAAACTAACTAGTATTCTAATTTTTGAGAAAAAACAAAGAGAACCTAGCACTCGCAGACTATTTTCCCAAATCTGCTTTCACAACCATAAATTAACCAACATTTATCTATTTATAAGCCCTGATTGAAATTCTTTATCTTCACTAAAGATCTAATTAATTCATAAGTAAAATGGTAACTATCCTTCAACAATCTCCAAATATTTCATATTTAATGCAACAGTGGGTGAAATTGGAAACAAAACTTATGATAATAACACTTATGATAAGACATTTTATATCTTGGGAATAACGAAGGCCAAAAGGATTGCATCACGCAGGTGGACATAACTATTATTTATTATATAAAAAAATTGAAACGTGTGCCCACTCCATAGAAACAATATGCAAAGTAAGTTAGCTGCAAAATGGCGGTAGGAAATGAAGCTTTACCATTGATGTAAGATCATCCAACAGTCGAAAATAGTGTCCTTAAATGACATGATGTTTTCATTTAAGCCTAAGCTTCTAGGCATTATTCTATCAAGGTAATGAATAGATAATGATGTCACAGTTCACACATATCTGTCATTTAAAATTAAAGGCTCCATCTAAGCATCAATTAATTGACATTAGTTTAATTGATGTCATCTACTCATCGCCATTAATTAATATTTCTATCTAATATAAAATAGTACCGAATATTTCCAAAAGAATTATGCTTTTTTGGTGTCAGAAAATGAGGTCACAACTCACAGAATCACATGTCCATTGGATTACAACATATCAACGGTCAAAGATGAATTTTGGGCCTATTGTTGGTCTTCATAATCTTTATGAAAAACTCTCAGAGGAATCATGACACGTGGTATGATTGATCGTGGGCTTAATGGTACGATCAATCATACCACATGTCATGATTCCACCTAGAGTTTACTATAAACATTATGAAGACCAACAATAGGCCTGAAATTAACCTTTGGCCATTGATATGTTGTAATCCAACAGATGTGTGGGTTTGTGATGTCATAGTGGTGCCCAACTTGATGCAACTTCAACATCAAATCAAAACCATTGGATTAAGAGAGATGAACGGTGGAAGGTGCATTTCAGATGAAATGTGGTAAGATAACTCCTTTACTTAAAACTCTCTTTGGAATAATCACACATGTCATTCTTTGAGAATGAAAACTCAGGAGAATGAAAATTTAATAATTATTTTCAATTATTAAATCGCAATACCAACTATACAACTATTGTATTAAATCACCAAGTTTATAAGTATTTTTGAAAAACATTCACCATGACAAATAAATTAATTAAAATATTTGGAAAATAATTTTGCCAATTAAATTAAAAACTTTTAGTATAATGAAGTCTGATTCACCAATTAAATTAATAATTTTCCTATTAAAAATATTTGTTGTTGCCATATTTTTATAAAAATGGTATACGTTTTTAAAAAATTCGCCACCAAATATCCATAATTTGAAACACAATTCACCATCAATATTAAAAATTTTCCTCCAAAAAACATGTGATTCACCATAATTTTATACTTTTCAGGAGGGGGGGGGGGGTTTCTTAAAGTTATCCCTATTTTTCTGTTTCTTCTCTCACTATGTTGTTGTTTTTGCATTATTTCTGCAAGTTCATCGGGTAGTTGGGAGAGCCCTAGGTCCCATCTTCTTGCTCACCTTATGTCAGAACTCCACCTATGAGGAGCAACATTACAAATTATTCCCTAAGGTTGCCTTACAACCTGACAATTCTGGAGTATTCTCAATCATACCACATAGGGTTTTGCTCATTTAGGATGTTCGGGAGTACATACATTGATGGATCACCGAGATAGGATATCTTGAGGTCGAAAAAGCTTACAAGAAGCTTTGCATAGATAGAACTATCAAGGAGGAACATAGACACATTGAGGTCAAAGGGTTGATAAATTCCCTAATGTTCCTGAAGGAGTTTAAAACCAAGTGGATCAGGCTAGTACTAAGTAGGGTACATGACCGAAAGATGTGGCTAGACAAGCCAAAACAAATCAGTAGGGATGTGATACACGCAGTGAACGGCTATCTAATAATTGACAATGCCAAGACATTCAAACACCCTTCTCACCCTGAGATTGAGAAGATTACATGTACAGTATGGGATGACAGAGGATTAAAGGTAAACTCCATCACTGATCTAGAACTGAAGTCAGTGCATGTGTATTAGGACATAAGATATTCCAATCTAGTCGGTTAAATAAAATTGCAAGTGGAGCTGTTGACACCGCCCATAAGATTGTGAAGAAAGGCCTCCAACTAGATCTATCCAAGCTTCTATAGAAGTAATTAGAGGAGAACATGAGGACCATTAGATTAGCAAGGTCTACCTCATGTAAGTTTGGTTCACTCATCATGTGAATATTTTTCTACTTTCAAGATTTCTTCCCATCTGTTGGTAATGTCAATTGGGACACTACCCGACCAGTGAAAATATAGATTAGTGAGTTTATCAAGTCACTAGGGGACAAATTTACATAAATTATGGATGAATATTTCACTAGATTCAAGGATAGAATGCAGAAAAGGATGAGGATACCAGAACAACTGGTGGATCAATTTAAAGATGAAATTTGTTTCATGGTGGACACCAACACAAATTTGATCAAACCAGATATATCGAGGACAACATGGTTAGCACCCCTTGACTATGAGATAAATATAGATCAAGCCACAAATGCTATTAAAGAATTTTTGAATGAACCACTCGATAAATCTTTACTGAGGTTTGGCACCTATGAAGAATCTAAGGCTAGAATAAAAATAGGCTTAGTTGTTAAAATGATAGACAAAAAGAAAACCAAAATGGTAAAGACACTTGAAAAGAAGCTATCGGTTAATGAAGAAGGAATAGAACAAACAAAAGACATTGAGAAATAGTCACCCATTGGTGAAGCTAAAAAAGTGAGTGACTCTGAGTCAATAGAGTCTGATGCACCACCCCAAAGAAGCCAAGAACAACTACTGCATCAAGGACAAGGAGTCAAACTGCAAAAGCAAAATCACCACTAGTTAAGAAAGGACAAGTGAGGACTTAAAAAAGAAAGCCTCAAATAGGGAAAAAATTAGAACCAAAGAGGAGAAGAAGACTAATCTGAAGCAAGGAAGATAAGGAAGACACTGAGAAAGATGAGAGTGAGAAACATCAACCTGCAAAGAATAAAGTTGCTAAAATAATTGACATGTGATCCATTGTCTAACTAAGGTTAGACACTAGATAACTCTGAATCCCAAGGATCAGAATAAGATTGAAGAAGCCATCATTGAAGAAATGATCACATTAAAATATATACCTATGCAATTTGATAAGATGATGCCACAAGAACTTCTAGATAGGCTTTCATCACGATGGACATATGCACTAAAATCTAAAAAAGAGATAAGGGAAAGATCTCTTGTTTCACTTATGCCACCCGAATCAAAGATGAAAGAAATTGAAGAAATGATGAAGTTACATTCAAAGAAGTTCTTAGAAAAATTGAGATCCTACAAAGTACTACAAGGAAACTTGATAGAGCTTGATAAAGAAATTAATGATGCTTGGAGAAAAATACTCAGTGTACTTGAAGAGGACACAAGCCCCGAGAAAGTATTAGCACTAACCGACAAGCCTCACAATGAAGAGAATCAGGCTACACCGAGCCCAGATCACATTCTTATAAATGATAATGAGGATGTAAATTTAGTTGAATTGAATACAAAAGAAAGTAAAGCAATGGATGACATACCTCAAATTTCGTAGTCATTAAAGGACACAACAGATGTCACAATCCAAGATGTGACAATAATAGATATTACTGAAGATCCTTTCGATGAGGTAAAGACAGATGAAGATATCACTAGTGCCACCAAGAAAATCAAGGAACAAAACCTAACAATGGATGCTGCACAAGTTAATATACTAGGCCAAATGCCATTATTGATACAAGCCATCAATATCATCTTAGAAAAGGAGAAGTCACTAAACCATGACGGAAGCATACCAAGGATAAGGGTGAAGAGGAGAAGAAAAAACAAATGAAGAACATAACGAAAAAGATGTAGAGCAGAAAGATAAAGGTGAAGAAGAGAAGCAAGGTGATGCCACTCCTAAGGATACCAAAGGAGAATCTGTGTATAAAGCTAAGGTTTATGTGGAGACGTCCACTCACAATTGATAGGTAGATACCAAGCAATAGGATAAAGGTACAACACCTCCAAATCCTTCATTAAGTACATTAGACCAAGCAAAGGAACTTGCTATGGTACTGCATACAGGTCCCTCCACAACACTTTAAAAGAATAAGAAAAAAAAGAATAAGAATCCAATTACATTGGATGAAATCATTGAAATACTAGCCTGTGATCCGAGGACATTGGATCCATAATCACTCACAAAGTTTGCAAAACTTTGTAAAAGGAAAGCTATCCAAGATAAGCTTAAAAAGAGACAAAGGAAACTTAGGTACTAGAAACAAACAAGGATATACCTTTGAAGATTGTATGTGATACTAACATTGATAAAAATGCTCCTGTACTTGATCAATTAGCACTTCTTACCGAAGCCATTACATCACAAAATGTAGATGTAGAGAAGGCAATAGAAGAACATGTAGAGCAGAAGTACCAATACAAGTTAATAGAGAAAATTAGCCAAGAAGTGGCTGAGAACAAGGTAAAGCTATCTGAACTAGTTAATGCATTAGAACCAATAATTTAAGAAGCTATAACCTTAGTTCAAAATTTATACACAATAGATCAATTCACTAAGGATAATAGTGAAAAGATTGCAAAACTAGATGCAGATCTAAATTATAGTGCACAGGGTCTTACAACCAATAACAATGCATTTAAGTTGCATTATGACAAGATTATTGAAGCTAAAAGGTTGAGACAAGATATTCTAGAGGCAAAATCCAAATCTAGAGATGAGGTAATCAAGCTATAGGCTCTACTGTTACCGAATCTTACATTACTACAACAACATATGACAATGTTGTTAGAGTAATAGTCTATCGGGGTTACTAATTTAAATCATTATGATCTAATTAGTAACTTCCCTATTCACTCTAGTTTGCTTTAGCTAACCTTAGGCAGTTTCTATTTCTTGTAGTTTCCCTT
>MU224256.1:2003548-2054674 GCA_018584345.1 Thuja plicata | reverse complement strand
TTTGTATCTCTCAAATCCTACATGGTATCAGAGCTCCCCTGCTGCTGCCCATTCTGGTGTTTTTGAAGCAGGTTTTGAGGTTAAGGGTTTCAAGTTTTTGAAGAGTTTTTTATTGGATCTGGGGAAAGTTTTTTATTGGACACATTGTGGGCTGAAACTGACCTCACCAATGGATTCAGAGGATCATTCAGAAAAATTTTGATATAAAATTTGACCACCTTTGGGTATCGGAGCAAGTTGTAGCAATTTTTTATGGAAAGAGGTTCGTACAAACCTGACACACTTTTCAAGGAGCAAGACACTGAGATTTGAGCGCAGAAGGTATGAAGGTGGTTTTTTTATACACAGGTGGTTTTGACTTCTTATTGGGTGTTTTTTGGTGCGGTAAGGGGGTTTTTCAGAAATTTTCAAATTTTTGGCATTTTCAGAATCTGTGCACTCTGGAAAACTGGCACCCATTTTTGAGAAGTTTTTGCATATGGTATCAAAAATCAAAGTGTGATATATCATTGGAAAGCTCTTTCTAAGCCTAATCCAACCATGCTATTTTTATTTTCAAATTTTTCCTTTTGATCAATTTTTTTTGGCGTCAAAGTGGAGGCATCTGAAAATCATGTTTTTTCCTTGTTTTTTTTTCTTACATACTTATTTGAAGTGTACCGGAGATAGTATAATACTTTGTGGGGGGGTGAAAATTCTATTTCTATTATTTATTTCAAAGAGACCCTTCTACTTCTGTCTACCTTCTCTCAATGGCAGACTCTTTTGTCGCTCGCCTTACACCTCACAACTATCACACTTGGAAAGGGTAGATGACCAGATTACTTACGGAAAAAGGGCTATGGTCATGCCTCGATGCAGATCAGCTAGTTCTACAAAGGCCTTATGAGGCTCTTATGCATATAAATAGGATGGATGAGGCAATGGGCCTCATTTCCATGAATATTTTAGATGGGTTGTTGTTCTACTTGGATGGTCTGACCACACCCAGGGATATGTGGGACAAGTTTTCCAACTTGTTTGGCATAATGAATCAGTTTGGGGTTCTCCAGATAGATGCATAGTTCACCTCCTTGGTACCTGAATCATTCACCACCATTGAGGACTTCCTAATGAAGTTCAAGTCTCTTTGATCTATTTTACAGGTTGCTAGAAAGATGAAGTCAGATGATGAGTGTATCTTTCTGATACTCTCAAAGCTTCGTGGCCCTTATCAGATTTTCACTTCTACCTTCTACTCCACTATGGATGCACTGGACGTCATGTTATGCCCTCTTTTGAGACCTTATATGATAGGTTAACTCATGAGCAGTCCAATCTCATTCAGATGGATTCTCTTATAGGTTCACAATCACAGGCATTGCTTGCCAAGACATCTCAGGATACACAGAAGCCGAAGTCGAAGCCGAAGCAGATATTTGATTCCTCTTCTCAGCACTATACTGGCCCACCATCTTCTTCTAAAAAGAAGAAATAGAATACTGAGAACCCTACATGTTCCTATTGTCAGAAGGGGCCTCATGATGAGTCACATTGTTTTCAGAAGAGATTTGATGGCTATGAGAAATAGATTGCAGATTTGCAAGCTCTCCTTCAGAAGACCACTATTTCCTCTCCATCCTCTTCCACCACATAGGGATCTTCTTTTCAGTCTTCTGCCTCATCTTCAACATTTGGACAAGATTTTGGACAGGGTCATGCATTACGGGCTTCTATTGCATCCCCTTCCCAGGTCCCTTGGATACCGGATTCAAGTGCTTCTCACCATATGGTGTCTTCTCCAGAGATCTCTTCTATTGAGGCTTCTCCTATTCCCCACATTCTCATGGGGAATAACACTATTATGCCAGTCTATGGGAAAGGTTCTATACACATTCAGGATGGCACATTCAATGATGTATTGTATGTTCCATCTCTGTCTGCAAACCTTCTCTTGATTTACCAGATTACACATAGTGGATCAGGGAAGACATTTGAGTTCACGCTAGATTCAGTCTTCATTTGGGATAGTGTGACAGGTGGCATTGTTTCTATAGGGATAGTTGATCATTCCACCTGTCTCTACACCTTTTCACACTTTGGTCCACCATCTCCATCATCAGAGAACAGCTCTCCTCTTACATGAGAGCATCATGTGGGACAGTCAGGTCACTTGAACCTCTGTGTTGTTCCTGAGACCACTTCTGTGGCTGCCTCACCTCATCTTGTTGGGGTTTCTTCTCTTTAGCATGACTCTTCTTCAGCACTACCAAACCCTCCAGCTCCATTCATCGAGCCACCAGGTGCAGTTGTTGAGGATTCTATAGAGGATACTCATCTCCTCTCTCCTGACAGTGTCAGCACACCTATCATACCACTTACATTGGGGGTTCCCTTTCAAGATCCTCATGTCTACTCCTTTGACCATCAGCTCATCCTTCCAATGACACCTCATCTTTCGAGGTTATCTCTTTAGTGCTCACTTCCTTTTACTCCTTTGTATTGACGTCATGGTGGTTTGTTAATTGATCCAGGGGTTCTTTCATTCTGGGGGGGGCTTTAGAGCCTTGACCCTCTCTCACGGGGGGGAGGGGGGTTGGTAGTACACATTGTACTTATAGCTTTGAGAGAGTCTCTTGAAGTCATTTTTTGTCTTTTTCTTGCTTTTATATCTCTTTTTGGAGAGGAGTTTTTCCCACTGAGTTTTCTCCTTTGTCTCTGGTTTACAGAGATTTCCTTATATTGGGTACCTGATCAGGCCTTGTTTCTAGGACACATTTCCTACTTTCATAGTTGTCCTAGGTCATCTTACCTCCTGAGCTTCGCTTAAGGGGGGGTGTTAGAGTAATTATATTTTATACTTATTAATTAAATCACTTCGGTTTAATTAATTAAGTTATTTATTACTCTATTTTCTTAAGCTATCTCTTAGGTGCACTATAATTAATATCTTTATTAATTATAATGTGCAACCTAGCTTTTTTAGGCTTTAGGGTTTTGTTCACCTTTATAGGTTGAACCTTGTAAATATTTTTTTAATTAACTCATATCATAATTTTGCTCTCATTTTTGAGTAAATTCTAAGTTCTACCTTTTGCTTCTTTCTGCTTCTCTCTTGTAACAGGTTATTTGCATGTAGGTATTCTTGGCGTTCTATGGATTTGTATCTCTCAAATCCTATAGATGATAGTAGTCAGTTTTTTAGTACAGTTAAGCAACATATTTCTTTATTGTTGGTGTGTCTGTGTCTTTAGACACTTTGTAGGATATTGGTGACCCTTTTCAATGGAATATAGATGATACAGTTACTGAGGCATATGGATATAATGAACATAGTACAGTCAATCTTCGCACATTGACTAGGGATAAAATGAAAGAAACCTCTAAAAAAAAATATCAAAACACTAAGGATGAACTTACATAGAGTTTGATTGAAGTAAAGAAGGAATATGAGATTGAGGAAGAAACTAAACAATAAACTAATGCATTCATTCATGTTTTTTCAACACTATTGTGGGTAAGTAATGTTAAACCTATGAACATCAATATTGATGGCATAGATGAGGATGGATTGATGAAGTTGTCATACAGAGTCTTTGTTAAGTCTAAGGAGAGATATAAATAGAGGATAGAAAAAAATATGAAGGTATTGTAATGGGTTGTAGAAATAATAAACAACATTCTACCCATACCTTTCACATTTCGGGGTAATGATAAAATGGACAATCTGAAAAAAGTCCTTAATGACTTTGATGTTTAATTTACTTCTTTGGAGAAGGCCATAGACATGAAAGTTAAGTGAGAATACTTGGAAAAAGAGTTGGAGGAGATCTTGCATTGAGCATGGAAATAAGATGTATAGCTACTACATAAACCCTTCCAGGAATGTACAAAATGTAGTAAACATAATACATAATGATAAGAAGAATTTGGATGATTTGGAAAATAATTGTGAGTCCTCCTCACAATCTATTTCTGAGATGGATAATGAACTATCTAGGTTAGCGGAAAAAACTAGTGCGCTAGAAATTGAGAAGTCTAGAGTGTTGGAAAGATTTTATATGTTGAGGAGTATGCTCACTCCTAAACTATCAATTCTCAAGAAACACTTGGCAGACATGGAGATAGAAAATAAGTCACCTGATGAAGTGTCATGGCCTGCCAGGGAACCAGGAAGAAAACTAGAAAGGTTACTCAGTTAAGAGTCATTACAAAGTAGTAAACTTATATATATATATATATATATATATATACATATATATATATATATATATACATATATATATATATAGTTTTAAAGTTGTAAAGTTACAAATTTCAATTACAGATTCTCCCTAGGTTCCCCAACGAACAAGACTTAACCATAACTTTTATTATTAAAGAAAGAATATAAGATTTCATAACTTTCATTATACCATAGTCACTAACATATTCATTTTTATAACCCTTTGTTCATCTAAATCATTTTAACTTCTAACATTTCAAGATTCCTTTCTTTTCAACTTTTAAAAGAAGTATGCATAAAGTAATGAGCTTCCCTAATAACCATTGCATGCCATTTAGAAATAAACAATCATTGCATTTACAATATCAATATAGCCAATTCTTTTATTTTCTTTCATGACCATGAAACATCATAATTCTAACATATTTTCCATAAACAAGATCACTTATTTTCCATAGTAAATACATTCTTTACATTGAAAGATAGTTTATCCCTTTTCCCTTTTTCCTAAAACTATCCATCCCATTACATCATTCTGGAATATATCAAATATTAATTTACATTCATCTCCTCTTGGGAGGTTACACTTATAAAATATCACTGCATGATTAACAAGAAGGAATAGTAAGAAATTCTTCATCTTCCACAAATCTTGAGAAAGCACAAGCAGGGTCCATCCACAACTCTACGAACAATACCTTGATAAAATATTTACCACCCAACCACATGGATATCCAAAAATATCCAATCCCCCATGCTAGGAGATAAACACCATGATCTATGCAAGAAGGTGATAACTAGGCCATTCCTAAGGAGAGGGTAGTGCATTTCCCTAAAACATAATTGAAAACATGAGAAGAATACAAAGACATGAAACACATCAGTATAAACTCTAAGACATGCTAGGTGAGTGTCATCACATAGCCCTCACCCCTTGGGTTACCTTGGTTATCCACTCTGGGCCCCGGCCCCCAAGTAGGCACATGCAGAACCAAACATCTCTCATAGGGATGAGACTGTCTGATTGTGCTATCACAATAGCACCTTCTCCCACTCCCATCCATATCCTTTAATAGCACTACCGGCATGGGTGAGGCTTATCTTATTAATGTATAATTCCCTTCCTATAAATTATTATTGTTATCATTGGATTAAACAACTCCATAATGGGTTACCTTGGTATTAGCCACTTAGGGCCTCCGTCTCCACTGTGAGCCACTCACCTAGTGTTCCTAGGTTTCCTGCCTCTATCAAAATCATCAAAGCACATAAGGATATGCAAGAAAAGTATACAATGGTTTATAACATCCACATGGAACATAGAGAAAGTCACATAAAGTTTCTAGAGTACTAGAAACAACCCTAAACCTAATTAGGGTTCCAAATCTTATAACAAGCATATAAATGATCATAAACATAACAACATGTATAAATAGGGTATTATGAAAGTAAGAAAAATTTCTAGGGCCAACCCTGGGTCAAAACCAAACCCTAAACCCTTCCGAAAACCCTAAAACACAAACTGGAAGAGTCCTACGTAGGTGGAACCCTAAGCTGCATAGGTGGTGCCCTAAGCTGCATAGGTGGTGACCTAATCTATGTAGGTGGTACAACCTATGTAGGTGGTGATTCCTATGCAAGTGGTCACACATCCTGCATAGTTGGTTTCTAGTTCTGTAGAGGTGGTTCCCAGTTCTGCACAGGTGGTTAGGACCTGTGCATCCTCTGGACAACAACCTTCAGATTCTACCTTCTAGGTAAAACTAGATAAGATGGAGGCCCAAAAGGCAAAATCAGAGAGATACCCAGTTGGTAATCCTTAGTTCCCCTTATAAATAATCCATCAAACCCATCTACCCTTATGGAAAATCTTCTTAGTTTCTCCCTGAACGTGTAAGGTGTAGAAAGGTGACCACCAAAGATAAAGTTCTAACTAAGAAGTAGTCTGCATATTACCTAAAGAATGGGGTTCTATCTTGAAGCAAATACATTCTAAGATGGAAATACACAGAGAAGAGAAATTATACAACAACTCATAAACTAAATCCATTATCAGGTATAATTCCATTATTGCATTTATATGAGATAGCATAGACAACCAAACAAACACAAAAGAATTCCACTATTTATATAACCATAAAAGATAGTAAACAATCATAGCAATTAAAAAGACAAGATTCTCTTTTCTGGGTAGAGCCTACCTGGAGTCCTGCGGAGAAACCTTTGACGCAATCTAATTCTATTCTCCCAAGCCTATGCTCCTCTAGCCTTTTAATAACCAATCGGATGCTCTCCCAATGTTTCCCTCTATCCTTCTAATAGTTTATAGAGAAGTATAAAGTTCTCTGAATATAATTTTCCTCTGTCCTCCTTCCTAACTCCTACTTACTATATTCCCTTAATATAAATACATTGCAGGATTGGTTGCCCAGGAATTTCAACTGATACAACCATCCGTAACTATTTACTAGTTATTAGTTTTAAACATAATCGTCTTTAGATCATTTTAATGAATAGGTAGTTTCTCGAGAACACTTTAGTTAAATTACTTCCGTAGTTAATTTATGTTTTATTTCACGCTTAAGGTAACTCTTATTATTTATTCCAACTTTTACCTTGATTAATTACTTTCCCTATTAAAAGAATAATGTAATTTCATATGACAATTAATTTCTTTTCTTAAAACAAGAAAGGCACATAATGAATAATTACATAGACACATCCATTTATTAAAACATTAATATACCCATATTTATAAAATTACATAAATATATTTATATATAGACATATGCATATGTGTGCATCCATATGCCTATGTGTACATATAACCAAGCAAATATTATTATTATAAAAATATGCATTATTTAAATACATTAGAAAAGGTATATTACCATGCATATATAACTCCATCATACCATCCAATGATTATTAACCAACAATTCAACCACAAACAATATTCACCTAGCTCTAGGAATAATAACAAATATCCACTATTGACCAAATGCCAATCATCAATAAATGGACATCAATCCATAATAAAAGACAATTCCCAAAAGGACCCAACCCGAGAACAGGGATCAAGGTAAGGCTTAGTCTTGCGGAACTAGGTGTTATCTCCATCACAACAATGATAAAGGATTTAGAGAGCACACTCAGACCTATGGAGCCAAGTGGAGACGATGCTCAGTACCTGCAATCCTACATCACCAAGGAGAGATACATGTGCATAGAAACATATATATACATATATAAGACATTGCAAATAGATGACTAGGATTGATACATCGTGTGGACCAGAGCTAAGTGAGTAACTAGGACTTCGTCCTGGGTCATGAAAACACATCCAACATATATGCCAAAAGTAAAACATCATAAAAGATTCTTGAAAGCACGTTAGTCAAAATAGCGCATTATAAGTGGGAAAGGTTAGAATTCCATTTATTGCATATAATAATTATTTTTCATAAAGACATTAATTATGAATACATATATATCAAAACATCTAACTGAGAATAATATCATCTAGATCTATCAAAATGTAAACAACTGAAATCATATAGTTTATGTCAAAATGTCCAACTTAAATATAATAGTATAGTCATATGAGAGGGTACTACATCAAGCTCTACCTACAATACTAAAGGATGCAGAGATATCATCCTTTTCTCTGAATGGTATTATTCATGTAGGTCAGACTTTGGAGAAGACATGGTCAACATATTCAAAGATCTTGGCAACATCTTTTCAAGATATTCTTCACATGGTATTAGTTTTTGGTGAACATCTCTACAATTTTTATATGCATATAGATATACTCTTTTAGCATAAATTTTCCACTGATTTCAAAGGGGGAGTAATAAGTGTAGTGTAAAAAATGTATCTAGTAGTAATAAGTGATGGGGGAGTAATAAGTCATAAGTGTAGTTTGGCATTTTGACACTTAGTCATTTTTCACTATGTGTTGCCATCAAAGACAAAGGGAGAGATTTTGGCAAGTGGCCTAATGATTATTGCATAAGGTTTTCCATTTATGGAAACACTACTTATTGGCATGGTCTCTTGGTGTAAATTTAAGTTTTTGAGATATGTTTGGAAAAATGACTAAGTCTAGAAAGCAATTGACAGGGTACAATTACACAGTTTTGATTGGAAAGAACAGTATGTAATGTATTAAGACCTGACATCTTAGAGGAGTGTTCTATGTGATGTAATTGACCTTCAATTAAGGTTTCTTTTATTTTGGATTTGAACAAAGAGAGTTACAAATTTTTGAAGTTATGGAAAGACCGTGCAATAGTGATACATGACACATTAGTGGTCTCGATATTTAAGGGAGTATTTTGTGGAATATAGAAGTGATAAAATGGATTTGGATTGGGTCCTATCCAAAATTTGTTGATGTATGATCACCAGTAGTGATACAGGGAATATTAGTGGTCACGATATTTAAGGGATTATTTTGTGGAATCTAGAAGTGCTACATTGGATTTAGATTGGGTCCTATCCAAAATTTGTTGATGTATGATCACAAACTATATATTTTTTATTTGATTAAATGATGGACACATTTTTAGATGTACTTGTGAGCTGACTAGAATAATCCTTGAGATTGAGTATATAAGTAAATATGTTTTGAGATGCAAACTTGTGTGTTGAATGTGTGAATGCATTGTGATTTAGAATTAGATAGAAGATGTTTTTGAGATTTAACTGGGACCACTTGAGCATAGATGATTCTTGTATAATTTATATTGATAAATCATTGTAACACACAATTTTGTTTTTTAAGAGAAGTGAGCTCCTTGTATACCCCTAATGGGGTTTCTATCATTTAACAGGGATAGGTACTAAATGTAATATTTAGCTCCTTATAATAGGGCTTAGGTCTCCTAATAGGGACACTATAATTTTTAGTGCATCATTTTTGGGTATCATCCCCATTGAGGTTTTCCCTTAGAAAGGGTTTCCTCATGAAAAAATCATGGTGTTATGAGTTTTTTACTTTATGTGTATATTATTCTTATTTCAGTAATTATGTGGTTAAGATTGAAATTGTTAAGTTTGAAATTAAAGTGTTGTACTGCTGATTCACCCCCCTCTCAGTTTTACTTAATCCTAAAACTCTCCTCACCTAAATTCCTTGATGCTTGAGACTTCTCATATGATTTTACAAGCTCTTTCCATACTTTCACACTTACATGAATTGGCCTTTCTGACCCTTAAGTCAGGAGGGAGTTTTTTATCTTCTTTGTTTGGTTGCACCAAAATTGTTGGAAAGCTACAATGGAAACAATTATTCTTTTTTCATTGATGTCAAACCTTAACTGGTGAGACTATTGCTATCTATTTGAGTACCATTCTATTTATTGATGAAGAAGATTTGAAGGCAAGGATAACAAGAAGACCAAGTAAAATGGTTGAGTTATGGGAAATCACAAGGGTACTTGATCAGTTGGCACATTGGCAAAGTAATGTGTTGTTTATCTTTTGATGATAGTTTACTGAGAACAATTTATGTTGAGCGAAGTTTGCGATGACCGAGCACTAGTAAATTGCCAAGGAAACTAGTGATGACCAAGCAGAAGAACACAGTGTTGGCCGAGCAACAGTATTTTGGTAATTGTTGAGATTTGAGATCTCTGGCCGACATAGTTAATTTTATAGGGATATGTAAAGTTAATTAAGGATAAGCACAATTGGTCCACACTATTTAAATTCATGGGTAACCATAATTAATGCATGGATCCAAGATTTAATTAGTGATTTCTTTGGAGAAGTAAATTAAATGTAAAGATGGAAAGATTCGTTGGATCTGACCTAACCTAAGATCTACGATATTGATTAAGCGGAAAATATTTATTTTACCTAGATGAAGAGGTATATGATAACCTCAAGGGTTTATTCATGATATGTATGAAGGGTATGAAAGAGGATTGCATAGTTAATTGACTGATTGACATGATCTAGCGAAGAAGGATGAGCAGAGAAGTAGAGAGTTGCGAGAATGATTGCTTGACAGATTTCCAAGAAGATCTAAAGATTGAAAAGAGAATGGAGGCCACTCAGTGAATTAGCATTAGAGCTGAATTGGATCTGGATTTTCAAAGTAAGCTGTATGTATCAGATCACACCTACTGATTAATTTCTAACCATTATATCAGTTAAAATCCTTTAACCAGGTTGACCTAATAGTCATTGTATAAATCCTTTGAGCAAGGTGACGTTCAAGTGGAATGTTCTAAGACCTCTAACAAGGCCACTCCTGATAGGGTGATTAAATCCTTTAACCAGGTCACATTTAGCAATGTGTTTTGTAACCTTTAACAAGGTTGGTTCCTAACAGAGCTAACTTTAGAAGAGTGAAAAGATGATAGCATGTTATTGGTGGTTTTTCCCAAATTGGGTTTCCACGTTAAATATTGGTGTCAACTTGTGTGAATGTTTATGTTGTGTTTTACTGTTAAGTTTCTACAAGCTGATTACATTTGAATAGTAAAACTGCATATATATGTTGTTGATTTATGCTATTGCTGCCGAGCATATTTGAGTTGTTCAAAGTGGTATAAAGTTTAATTTAGTACATCTAGACCCGAGGATAACTGATTCACCTCCCCTCACAGTCATTCTGAATTCATTATAACAATTGGTATAAGAGCTTTGGTCCCTTGAAAAAAATTTGAAGGTACTTGGAGCAAAAGATCAAGATGTATAAAAATGAGGTACAAAAGTTGAACAAAGATAATTTCCCTGCATGGCGGAGTTTGATGAAATTGCATCTAGTTGGTATTTTTAATTCTACTAAGCACTATGTTGAACATGATTATGTAGCCCCCACTGCACCTACCACAACTGCATAGTTAAGAGAAAAATAGGAACACAATCAAGCAATGTTGGAGATTGCATCATCTCTAAACTATCATGAGTTTGAAGATGTAAAGAACTGTACAAATACAAAATAGATGTGGGATGCCCTAGAAACCATCTATGGAGGAGATACAAATGTACCGAGAGCCAAATTTGAAAGTTTAAGAGGTAAGTTTGATGAAATGAAAATGCAAGAAGCAGAAAATATAGTTCAATATTATGGTAGGATAAAGGAAGTTGTAAATGCTATTAGCGGAGCTAAGGGAACCATTGATGATAACACCATTATGAGCAAGGTACTAAGAACACTTATTCCTGTATATTCTATTAGAGTCTCTATAATTCAAGAGTTAAGATGTACTCCTAATAATAATTTGACTTTGGAAGGACTGGTAGGAAGACTTATTGCATTTGAGATGTCAAATTTTGATAACTACACTCCACAAGCTATTGAATCTTCATTCAAGTCCCAGTTGGTCCTTAAAAAATCAAAGAAAGGAAAGAAATGTGTGAACAGTGATAGTGACACTATAGATGATGATCTAGAAGAACTTGAGGCACTTATGGAAAGAAGACTATCTAGAGGAAAAGGAAAAATTAATGGTAAACTTCCTATCATTTGTTTTTCATGTAACAAAGTTGGTCATATTGCTGCAAGATGTCCTGATAAGAATGATAAAGATGAGAGAAGAGATAGCAAGTACAAAGATAAAAAAGATGACTGAGACTTCAAAAAGTATAAAGATTACAAAGATAAAGGTAATAAATCTTGTTATATAGCTGAAGAAGCTTCTGACAGTGAATCTAACAATTCTGATTAAAATGATATAGAAGTTGTGTATGTTGCTATGAAAGATGATTCTGATGATGATGATAAAACTGCACTAATTTCTTATATGAGTAAAGGTGACCGTTGGATTATTGACAGTGGTTGTTCACATCACATGACTGGTGATAAAGATAAATTTGAGACCTTAGATTAGTGTAAAGGTGGTTATGTTAAATTTGGTAATGATGCACCATGTCTTGTTAAAGGGAAACGGTCAATTAATTTGACTAACAAGATCAGATGTCACAATGTATATTGGGTTGGCGATCTTAACTATAATTTATTGAGTGTTGCATAGCTGAATAATTATGGTTACAGAGTTGAATTCCATCACAAGAAGGCAAAGATTTATAATGCTACTAGAGAATTAGTTGGAAGTGGAGAACAAACAAAATGTAACTTGTTCTATCTGGATTTAAGTAATGAGACATGCTTGTTTGCACAATATAATGATGTTTGGTTATGGCATAAAAGGTTGTGTCATGTAAACTTTGATAACTTGGTAAGCATAAGAAAATTGAAAAAGGTTAGAGGGTTGCCTAAACTAAAGAAACCTGAAAATGCAATGTGTAAGCAATGCCAATTAGGAAAAATGACTAAATCTAGTTTCAAAAGCATTACTCATACTTCTGAGGAAATTCTAGAATTAGTTCATACTGACGTTTGTGGTCCCATTGGAGAGAAAAGTTACTTTGGAGATAGAAATTTATTCTATTTGTTGATGATTACTCAAGAATGATGACTGTTATGTTCCTTAAAGAAAAATCTGATGTATTCCAGTTATTTAAGTGGTACTTGGAAAAAGTTGAAAAGGAGACAGGTAAAAGCCTGAAATGTTTAAGATCTGATAGAGGAGGTGATTTTATCTCTAATGAGTTTAACAGGTTCTGCAATGACTGAGGGATAAAAAGAGAGATGTCCACACCTAGGACACCACCAAAGAATGGTATTGCTGAGAGAAGAAATAGATCTATCATGGATTGTGCTAGAACACTAATGATGGATAAAAATGTTGCACATAAATATTAGAGAGAAGCTATAAGTACAATAGTCTATACCCTTAACAAAGTACAAGTCAAGAAAGGTACTAATGCTACACCTTATGAGCTATGGTATGGGTATGCACCTAATGTAAGATATTTCAAAGTTTTTGGAAGAAAATGTTTCATACTAAAGGATAACAGAAATGGAAAACTTGATGCTAAAGGTGAGGAAGGCATATTCCTTGGTTATTCAACTAAAATTAAAGCATACAAGTGTTTGAATTCTAACACTAACAAAATTGTGGAAAGTGCAAATTTTAGAATTGATGAATATGAAGAAAGAAATGAAGTTGAAAGCACACAGGAGCCTAAAAGTTACAAATCATTTGTCTATCTGGATGAGGAAGATTCTAATCAATTACCTGAACCTAAGAAAGAGGTTTCCAAGCAACAACTAGCACCTACCAAGCCACAAAACGAAGCTTCCAGGCAACATGATGGAGACACCGAGTCACATAATCAACCTGAATTGAATGTGAATGATCAATTTGAAGCAGAAAAAGAACCTACTCTAGAAAAGTATGTAAGGAGGCACCATAAATCTGATCGAATCTTAGGATCAAAGAATTCTACAGTTATGACAAGAAACAAGTTGAGAGAAGATACATGCTTGTTATGTGATTTTGAGCCTAAAACAGTAAAAGATGACTTAGACAATGAAGACTGGATACGAGCCATGAATGTAGAAATTGAATAGATTGAAAAGAATAATACTTGGACACTTGTACCTAGGCCAAATGACAAAAATATAATTGGTACTAAGTGGGTATACAGAAATAAGCTGAATAAACATGGAGAGGTAACAAGAAACAAAGCTAGACTGGTATGCAATGGTTATGCACAAGAGGAAGGAATTGATTATGAAGAAACATTCATCCCAGTTGCAAGATTGGAAGGAGTAAGAGCCTTACTTGCATATGCAGCCTACAAAGGTTTTAAAGTTTATCAAATGGATGTAAAGTCAACATTTCTAAATGGGATATTAGAAGAAGTATACATTGAACAAGCTGATGGATTTGTTGACCCAAGCAAGAAGAACATGGTTTGTAGACTACACAAGGCAGTATATGGACTGAAGCAAGCACCAAGAGCATGGTATGAGAGATTGCACAATTAATTGATAAATATAGGATTTTCAAGAATCAATGACAACATCAATCTGTATTTGAAGACAGAGAAAAGAAAAGGTACTTTATTGGCTGAAATTTTTGTTGATGACATTATATTTGGTGGACAAGATATGTTATGCCAAGAATTTGCAAAGGAGATGCAAACTGAATTTGAGATGTCTATGTTTGGTGAGATAAATTTTTTTGTTGGCTTACAAATACATCAGATGAAGAATGATATCTACATTACTCAATCAAAATATGTTAAGGAGATACTAATTTTTTTTGGAATGGAAGATTCAAAACCAGTGAGTACACACATGGCTACTAGACAGAAGTTAACAAAAAATAATGATACAAAAGAAGTGAATCAAACCCTTTATAGGTCAATGATTGGAAAGCTGCAATATCTTGTGCACAACAGACTTGATATTGCACTAGCTATTGGTATTGTTGCAAGATTTTCTGCCAATCCTAAGGAAACTCATATGATGGCAGTAAAAAGAATTCTAAGATATTTGAAAGGAACAGATGATTATGATCTGTATTACAAAAAGAATGAAAAACTTGAACTCAGAGTCTATACTGATTCTGATTGGGTTGGAAATTTGGATGATAGAAAAAGCATCACAGGTGGCACATTTCTTTTAGGAAAAAGATTGGTTTCATGGACAAGAAAGAAATAGAATTGCACCTCACAATCTACAGCTGAAGTTGAGTATGTGACAACAATAGTTAATTGTTCTAATATTGTGTGGTTGAAGATACTAATGAAAGGTATGAAAGAAGAAATCATAGAACTAGTTGTTATATATTATGGTAACATGAGTGCCATTAATATTTATAAGAACCCTGTGATGCACTCTAAAACAAAGCATATAGCTATCAAGTATCATTACTTGAGGGAGCTAGTTCAGAAGAAGGAAGTGATATTGGAATATGTAAATACTAAGGAATAGTTAGCAAACATATTTACAAAGGCACTACCCAAGGATGCTCATGAGTATCTGCAAGGTAAATTAGGGGTGATTCCCCTAACTAAGGATAATTAGTTCATAATGGTACTATTGCATCAAATGTTATATTCAGAATATTTGACACATTGATGCACAAACAATCATAATTTAGGATGCTGCTTAAAGCTGTGAAAGACAAGCAAGGACAGAAAAGAGGATCAGTCATAAGTAAGATGACAGGAACAACATGATATAGAGTTTAGAATAAAAGAATCTACATGATGAAGATGTCAATGTCTTTGACATTGTTGTCAAAGAGGGGGAGTTTACTGAAAAAGGGAGAGTTTACTATACTTAGAGATAAAGGGAGAGTTTACTGAAAGAGGGAGTCTATAGATGAATAGAGATAGAAAGATTTCAGTGTGATTACAGACACAGAGGGAGAAATGTTTTACAAGATGAGAATTAGAATGAAGCTAAAGACATTAATGAAGATTTATTCATATCAAGGAACACAGGCATACTTTTTTGATTGTATGGTAACTATGGTTAGAAAATTATTGTTTTAAAGTTTAGTGTTTCCATCAATGCTTAAGAGGGAGATTGTTGGAAAGCTACAATGGAAACAATTGTTGTTTTGTCATTGATGTCAAACCTTATCTAGAGAGACTATTGCTATCTATTTGAGTACCATATCTATTGATTTATGAAGAAGATTTGAAGGCAAGGATAACAAGAAGACCAAGTGAAATGGTTGAGTTATGGGAAATCACAAGGGTACTTGATTAGTTGGCACAATGGAAAAGTAATGTGTTTTTTTTCTTTTGATGACATTTTACTAAGAAAATTTTATTCCAAGCAAAGTTTGTGATGACCGAGCACCAGTAAATTGCCGAGGAAACCAGTGACGACCGAGCGGAAGAACATAGTGTTGGCCAAGCAGTAGTATTTTGGTAATTTTTGAGATTTGAGATCTCAGGCCAACATAGTTGATTTTATTGGGATATGTAAAGTTAATTAAGGATAAGCATGATTGGTCCACACTATTTAATTGCATAGGTAACTTAAATTAATGCATGGATCCAAGATTTAATTAGTGATTTCTTTGGAGAAGTAAATTAAATGTAAAGATGGAAAGATCTGTTGGATCTGACCTAACCTAAGATCTACGATCTTGATTAAGTGACAAAGATTTATTTTACCTAGATGAAGAGGTATATGATAACCTCAAGGGGTTATTCATGATATGTCTGAAGGGTATGCAAGAGGATTGCATAGTTAATTGACTGATTGGCATGATCTAGCAGAGAAGGCTAAGCAGAGAAGTAGAGAGCTGCGAGAATGATTGCTTGATGAATTTCCAACCAGATCTAAAAATTGAAAAGAGAATGGAGGCCACTTAATGAATTAGCATTAGAGATGAATTGGATTTGGATTTGCAAAGTAAGTTGTATGTATCAGATCACAGCTGCTGATTACTTTCTAACCATTGTATCAGTCAAAATCCTTTAACCAGGTTGACCTAACAGTTATTGTATAAATCCTTTGAGCAAGGTGAAATCCAAGTGGAATGTTCTAAGTCCTCTAACAAGGCCACTCCTAATAGGGTGATTAAATCCTTTAACCAGGTCACATTTAGCAATGTGTTTTGTAACCTTTAACAGGGTTGGTTCCTAACAGAGCTCACTTTAGAAGAGTGAAAAATTGATAGCATGTTATTGGTGGTTTTTCCCAAATTGGGTTTCCATGTTAAATATTGGTGGCAACTTGTGTGAATGTTTATGTTGTGTTTTACTGTTAAGTTTCTACAAGCTGATTACATTTGAACGGTAAAACTACATATGTATGTTGTTGATTTATGCTATTGCTTCCGAGAAGATCTTAGTTTTTCAAAGTGGTATAAAGTTTAATTTGGTACATCTAGACCTGAGGATAACTAATTCACCCCGCTCTCAGTTATTTTGAATTCATTCTAACAAAAATCACTTACAGTTTTGAGACAATCGTAGCTTAATCTTTTTTTACAAACCAATTTGTGTCAAATTCAGTCTCCATTTCCTGGATAACTTGTTTTTGCAGGTGCATGGGTATCTTTGAGAATGAAAAATGTATATGATCTTTGAACCATTGAAGGCATTCTTTCTTTAACCTATTCACAATTTTTCCACCATCTGTCATTCAGACTTCCCCTAAAACCACATTGTATTTTATATTGGTATTGTAGCTACCAATGCAAAATGAAATGCATAGAATGCTAAAGGAAGTCTGTATCCTAGGAGTGGCTGGGACATTAAAAGTCTTTGTTCCCTATTCCACATTCTTAGAGTTTATTGTTATTGAAATCCTCTTGGATCTTATGCTCAATCTAAGAGTGGTTGGGGAATCAATTTATTCCCTTTGACATGCTTTATTTGTTTGTAATGTTTTAGGGTCTTAACTAGATCATTTTTTATGTATCTAGCAAGCATTGTCAAATCTACACAATCCACTTTGTTCACCACCTCTTCCCCCAATATGGAGGACAATACACCTTTCTCTTTGTCAACACACACACACACACACATCAAAGAAACAATGGAAAAATTTACAAATCTGTAAATTGATAATGTATTACCTCATTGTGGCCAGAGTTTTCTCCCTTCCCTCTATTTCTTGACATTTCAAAAAATATTCTAAGAGTTCAAACCCTAATTAATGGACAATTTAAAATAAATGAGAAATTAATGAGAAAGATTTACCTTGATTAAATCTCTTTCTGCATTTAAATGCCTATGTGATATCTCCTGGGAGTTCAAAACATGTGATGAAATGAATAATGCAAAACTAAGATCACCACATAACCCAAATCAACCAAAGCCTAGTCATTCTCTACCAGGTGGCATCTGTTCTATACAAATATATTAGTAAAAATTCTATCTAAATATCTTTATATGGATTCAAATTGAACCAAAAGGAAAAATACATACCTTGTTTTCATGTTAAAGGGAAATCGGGGGTTTGATTTCTATCCATCTATCCTCTACTTTTTATCTCACAAAAAAATTAAACCGTATGACCAAACACTGGAAACACTGTCTATCCTATGCTTTGTATCCAAAAACAAAATAAAAGAGGGCGTCCAAAATGAAAACTAAAAGATCAACAAGACCAACCTAAAAAATGAAAAACAACTAAAACATAAAATCAGAGCAACATATGGCAATAATTTTAATGCATGAAGGAATTTTAAATTTTTTTTATTCATAAATGGGCGCTATAGTGAATGTTTCCCGTGAATCTAATGAAATTATTTGGGATTTGAAAAATATGAAATGTTTAATGTCGTGGTGGTTTGTTGTGTTTAACGTTATAGAGGTTAACATCAACTTTATCACTGACTTTGAATCATAAATATAATCTATTTGGGATGCTAATGTTGGTTTTAATGAAACCCAATTCTGGGCCATTTTTAAACCTTAAATGTACCCTATTTGGGGTGCCACAGATGATGTAAAGAGAACCTAATTTAGTGCCTAACTTTAATTTGAATTTTTGGTCATCTTGTAATCATAAGATATGAGCTCTAGTTTATTTTAGCATTATAATTTGATTTTTTTTTTTAAATTTTTTTCTTTAAATATTATGTACAGTTGGAATTATCTATATTATAGAGTTCATTTTGGTTTAATATTAGGCGTAGGGTTCGATTTGGTTTAACATTCAATTTTGTTATGACTAGCATTCAATTTGGTTTACAATCAGGGTTCAATTTGGTTTAGTGATAGCTATAGGGTATAATTTTGTTTAGGATTAGGGTTCTATTTGGTTTAATATTCAATTAAATTTTCAGTTATCATTAGATATTTAGTTGTGTTAAATTCAAGATTCAATTTTGTTTAGGGTTTGTGTTTAATTTAGTTTAGATGAATGGTTTAATTTAGTTTAGGATATAATTAGGTTTAGGTTTAGGGTTAAATTTAGTTTAGTGTTGGGTTTCATTTTGGTTTAATGCATGGAATAAATCTAGTGTAGGTTTAAAATTACATTTTATAAGGTTTAAATGAATAAGGTTAAATTTGGTTTACTCATAGGGCTAGGGTTAGAGTTAGAGATTAAAATAATGTTTAGTGCTTAATTATATTTAATCAAGGTTTTATTTATTTTTATTGTTAGTGTTACGCTATTTTGGTTTTTGATTAGGGTTCAATTTTGTTTAATGTTCAATTAGATTTAGGGTTTGGGTTTAATTTTGTTTAGTGTAAGGGCTAGGGTTCAACATATTTTTTCATTACACTTAGGGTTCATTTTTTTCTACGATTGGGATAATGTTTTAAGTTGGTATGCTATTGAATTAGCTTTATGATTAGGCCTAAAATTTGGGTTTTTGTTTAGAGTTAGGGTTAGAATTCAATTAAATTTAGGGTTAATGTTTAATTTAGTTTAGTGTTAGGTTTAGTTCTATATATAGAATGAGAGTTAGTGGTAGAATTCAAAGTTCATTTAAATATTCAGTTAGAGTAAGGGTTAAGGTTTAATTAGAAAGTTATTGCAGATGATATGGAATCATCTTGGTCTTAAGCAGGGTAGACTGGAGAGAGATGTTTCTAATCATTCTCAGTTAGAGCAGAGAGTGAAGGTGAGATCTAGGAGCCCTCTAAGGAGGACCATCACAGTTGATCCTAATGTTGTGGCATAAAACCACATGAGGGATCTTATGAGAGTATGACCTAGTCCCTTTAATGGGGAAGGATTAGGATTTTAGGTTGAGACATGGCTTATTACCTTAGACAGGAGTTTTCCCATGCATCCCTTTAGTAGCAATACTAAAGCTAGGTATGCGGTGATGCAACTCTTTGATTTTGTAGCAGTGTGGTGGAAGATTGAAGAGGAGAAGTTAGGGCTTCACATGGATACAATTACTTGGGAGTTATTCCTTGAGAAATTCTGAAAGTGCTTCCTCTCTGATCAGTGGAGGCAGCAGTGAACAGATGAGTTCCACAACCTGAGATAGTTGACATTGTCAGTGGAATCGTATGAGTGTTTATTCTTCAAGCTCAAACAATATGCAGGTTATGGACATGACTCGACCCTTATGATTTAGAATTTTATTAGGGGGCTTAATGAATGCATCATTGGGGGAGTTAAGCAATTTGAGCCTACGAACCTCAAAGAAGTGGTCATTAAAGCTACTCTTGCAGAGGCAAATTTAGCTTTGGGCTATGGTGGACAGTTGGGAGTGCAGTCTAGTGGACCTACTTATGGTTACAAAGGTAATAAGTCTCAAGGAGCTGAGAATTATAGGGGACCTTCTACCTTTCCAAAATGTAATCAGTCCCAGAAGTAGGGAGGATTCATTCCTCCTACTTTTATTGGTGGTTCTTGGATTAGGAATTTCTATAATATTCAGTGCAACAAGCGCAATTAGACAGTTCAGCCAGCACAGAGTGTGCATCAGGATATTAGTAGGGGTAGTTTTCAATAGTCTAGTGCACCTTCAGTTAGAGGAGGTGGTAGTAGAGGAGCTTGTTTTTCATGTGGGCAGTTTGGACATATTGCAGTCAGTTGTCTTCAGCGTGGAGTGTAGTTCTTGGGACAAAAGCTAATAGCTTTTGAACCTATAATGGGGAATGTTGGTAGATCTCATGGTGCGTATGCAGCCTTTGATCACCCTCCAGCTATGAATCATGATACTATGAGTAGGGTTTCAAATAGAGGACCAACAATTAGTTTCTTGATTCCTACAATAGGGAATGATCCCCAGTGTTCGAATCAGAGACCCAAGAAGGGTCCTATGGGACCCACACTTTGAGTCTTTTGTGACTCAGTAGGATGCTTTGTGTTGGGAGATTCATATCTCTATCTTTGTTGTAGGCTTCCAGGAGTAAGCCTAGTTTTAGGGGAGGAGGATGTAATACCCACCCCTTATTTTTATTTTCAGTTTCAGTTGCCGAACTCTTTTAGGCCTTTTCATGTATGTGTTGGTTATTTCAGTTGGTTTTGAGGATATTCATGTATTATATCATCTATTTGCATGTGATTTATGGATATTTCATGATGGTTATGTTTATGTTATGATGTTATTTGATTATGGTTTTCTAACAATACTGACCCTATACCTGTATGCACATGTATCATTTATATGTTTTACTTTTCTATTTGACGTGTTTGGTATGGTATGGGAGAAATTTGTAGTTACTTGCTTCAACGAGATCCACATAATAAACTAGTCTCAACCATTGTTTTCTATATTATATGTATGCATATGTTCATCTTTGTGATGACAAGTTTGTAGGTACCAAGCTACGTCTTCGCCAAATTGGTAGGAGTGAGCGTGCTTTATCACAATATCTCAATGTTAAGAGAGGGGAGATAGTATTCGGGCCTAAATTCATACCCCAAACCCTTATTTTGTCCTAGAAATTTACAAGAATCTGACTGACTATCCCATTTGAATCCGTTAAGTGATGTGGATTCGTGAGCCTTTCTGTGTGTTCTTGTGTGTCTGTTCTAGTTGTCTCTTTGTTTCAGTTGTTTTTCTGATTAGATGGGTTTCAGTTCATTTTATGATGCTTTTGGCTTGCTTTATTTAATGAGTATTTATGGTTTATATTAATGTTAATAATTGCACCTTTGATAAGGTAAAACATTGATATATTAAATATATGACTATTTAATAATTAAATATTAATTAAATGCCTATATTTAATTAATTGATTTAATTATTAAGTCTTGATTTAAATAATTGAGATTTAATAAATATTAAATTCAATCATTGTAATTAATTGTGCAAACTGAATTATTAAGTGTTGCTTTAAGTTGCATGATTAATTGATTTAATTTACTTGAAATAGTCTCATGCATTTTCAATTATGACTTTTTTTTTATATTATAAAGTTGATTTGTGCATTTTTTAAAGTGAAAATTGAAAATAAAACATTTCTTTTAATTTTTAATTAGATAATTAATATTCCTTTAGGGTTTCACTTTTGAAAACCTAATTGCCTGATTTTCTATATCCTTTGATTGAAAGTCATTTTGAAGGTTGTTCAATCAGGGAGAAGGAGAAATCAGGTGATTGGAGATTTGTGAAAAGATTATGAGCATTTTTGGATTCTTCATTGCTTTGGACTTGGATTGTTTCTTCTCATCAGTTATTAAGGTTGGATCTTGATCTTGTTGATTCTAGCTTTCAGATCCTTGTCTTCTATGCATCTGAAATGCTAGGATCCTTTGTTTGAATCTTCCTTGTTTGTTATTATGTGATTTTATTGATTAAAATTGGAAGAATATATTATTGAAATAATTTAGTGGTTTTTCTTTATTAATTGCATGTTAGATCTGTGTTTTGGGCTTAAGGGTTTCATTTATGTGTATTAGTTGCAAAATGGGCATCATGGTTTTCAATTGGAATGATTTAGTTTTCAATATTGCCCTTAGGGTTTCAAATCTGTGAAAAAATCTTCTTTTGTGAGAAATTTGTTAATGTTGTAAAAATTGGCTTGAAACCCTCAGATCTATAAATCCATTACCTTGGAAAGAAAATTGCACCCTTACCAGGTTCCTGTCTAAAAATCGGGTCCAGATTTACATGGAAACAAAAGAATAGAGTTAATTGTATGTTTAAAAATTTTCTTAAAAAATAATATTAAATTTAGAATGTTTTCCTTGGTTGCATCAATTTGCATGCTTTATTATTTAAGTAATTTAATATTATTGCATGTAGATCTACAATTGCATAGTAAAATATAAAATGAGGATAAATGCATGTTCTCTCTTTTATTATGAAAATTAATTAAATAAGATTTTTTTAAAGAATATGTATTTATTAGATATATTTATTTGCATGTTATTTAAGAAGGATTTATTTATTTGTATTAAAATAATTCTTGTTGGAATTTGCATGCAATAGTATTCTATTTTTAGAAATTATGTTTCTTTAGAAATTCTATTTTTAGAAATTCTATTTTATAGAAATTCTATTTAAAATAATAATAATAATAATAATAATAATAATAATAATAAAATCTTTTCACAATTCGCATGGAGTGGTATTCTATTTTTGAAAATTCTATTTAATTTAATTTTTTGAATTCGCATACAATGTGTATTCTATTTTAAGAAAATTCTATTAAAAAAAATAAAAAATTAAATTAAATTATGTGGATGATTCCAATAAATTTTTACTTGTAATTATATTTGAATCTTAGTAATTATTAAAATAGATTAATTTATATGTGCTAGATTTTATAAATTAATCTATAGGAGTTTTAATTGTATTTTCCTTGGAAAATTTAATTATAGTTTTGTTAGTAATTTTATTAGATAAAAAAATTTGAATAATGTTATTATAAATTGTTTACCTCCATGTTCTATTTGGTTCTTTGTGATATGTGTTTATCACGTCATGTTGCTTTTTGGGTGATTATTGAAATGAATTGTGTATTCTTTCCTTTTATGAAATTTTGTCATTTTGGGTATCTATTGAGGTGTCAAGTTGGCTTTTAGGATGTAAAACCAGAGGTTTTGGGATTTATTTCTTCATGGTGTCTTGTGTGACTTCCAGTGCCTGTTTCTTATGATCTTATTCTGGTTCGATTATCCTTACCCAACCTGGTTTGTCCAAACTATCTTATGTGATCCTATGAGGGTATTTTGAATTGTTATGGTTATTTGAGAATCAATGAGTTCCTATATGGGTAGGAAGCAGTGTTGTGATTATGTTTACCTTCATGATATTGTTATGAGCCTAGGTAGGCTCACTAAGTGTATAGAGGGGAAGTGGCTTGCAGTGGGGGCTTGGGTCCTAAGTGGTTACTAAGGTAACTCATTGGAAAGTTACTTAATAAGTGAGAATATGAAACATTAAAGGGGTTTTAAAATGAACTAATAAGATGTCTGAGTCTCTACCCATGCCTTGAGTGTTATTATAGACTATGATGAGAGTTAGGATTCTTGTATTCATGAAAGGATTAATGAGTCACATAGAGTCACTTGGAGGCTAGGGTCCAGGAAGGACTACTAGGGTTACTCAAGGGTAGACTTATGTGATGACACTTCCCTATATATAGCTTAGGTTATCCTACGTGTGTTGGTTGCCTCTGGTATTGTGTAGATTCCTTATTGTGATTCAGAAAGCTTCTAGGATCTTTCTATACATTTATGTATGATGTTTTGTATACCTTGATGTTGCCTTCTTGTTGTATACTTCTGTGAGTGGGCTTGATATTATCTCCTCAGCACGGTGAGAGTGGACAGTTATAAGTGCCCAAGTGGTCAGAAGACAAAATATATTGAATATTTATTGTAACAAAAGTGGTTATCACTTCATTTGTTATTTTGTCTTTTTGCTGAGTCATTTGTTTTTTCCTTATTCCAAGTGATCCGTAGCTTGTTGCAATCCTATTCTATAAAAGGATTCCCAAGATCATTGGAAAGGGCTGGAAAAACTAGATTGCAAGCAATTTTGTAAAAAATTAGTCAAAGGGGGAAATATAGTATAGTTTGTACTAGATGGCTGTAAAACTCAGAAATAAAGCTGAGAGATCTTTTGCAGGTTATTGAATAGGTTATCTTTGAGTACTTTTTGTATGTTGGAATATGATTCTTTGAATTTAATATAAAGATCTGGATTCTAATCTCTCCTGTGTTATGTGTATTGTGAGTTATGAATTTTATGATTCATTAGCATATACTTTCTCTATATTTATGTACTTATTTGAGAGTTATGATCTAGGATCAGATTAAATTAGGCTATGATTAATGCCTAGATTCATTTGACATATGATAGGATTCTATTGGTAGTAGGGGTTTGGGATAATTGTGTTATGATCTAGAATCTTTGATGGATATTGATTTCAATATATTGTATCTGAGTTAGAGTGTAGCCTAATAGATAAAGCACTGATCTAAAGCTGAAAAGTTTTGTACTATTGCATATATAGTTGCATATTGGTTGTGTTCTCCTATAAACAAAAATTTAAATCCACTAATTATATATTTGTGCAAGTTTTTTGTGAATTCCTATCTCATGCTCCATTCCATGGTTGATGTTCAATGGGTAATTAGCCCATTATCTAGTATCTCCCGATTATGTTGAGTTATTATGAGATTACTACTTGATAATACCATATAGAGATATCATAAGGTATTATAGGGTATCCCCCCCTTAGTATAGAAGAACCTAAAGAGTAGAAGTATTGTAAGAGTGCTTGTTAGTTGGTCCTTTTCTTGCATGAACCAATATTTGGAGGTGGCTTCTCTATAAAATAGTCATAAGAAGAATAGGTTGTTGTTGTTTTTGTTGAAATATAAAAAGGAACCAATAAATTGATGACTCTACTAGGGACTAATTTTACATTACAGTGAGTGAGTAAGGTTTTTCAAGTTGAGCTAGACTCATGGCCTTCTTACTTATTAATACCAGTCGGTTAAACTTTGAAGTAGAGAGTTTTATCTTTGCATATCCCAATTATTTGTATTACCATTGAAAATATATTGGGATAGATGCTTAGACCTTTGTTGATATTTGTAACCCATGAAACTTTCCATAAAAAAATCTTTATTAATCAAAGTTAGTGTGTATTTTCCTAGATATTTATTAGGTGACGACTCGAAGGAATCTCTGCATCAATTTTGAGTTATAATCATTTGATACATCACTATTTAGCTATGAGTTATAAAATAATAGATCCAGGATGAATAATCGTCCTGAGAATGAGTTGGAAGGTGAAATTCCATCTACTTCCAGAACTGGGAAATCAATAAATAAAAATGTTGTTGGAACTACTCCCCAAGCTTGGAGCCAGAGAAGGAACATAAGAATGGGTACTCTTATTCCTCCCAATCATGAAGAAGATACTGTAGAAGTTGACCAAGATACATAGCTAGGATTGGGAGTATACGGTGAGTATTACTCTCAAAGTGAAAGGGTTGATGATGTTCCTAGGTATACCAGGAAGGTGGTTTGTGGTAAATCCCAGGGATATGAAACAAGGTCCAAATCCAAAAGCAGAGGTGAAGAGAATAATAATGATCCTAGTGATTTGAGCTCTCCCTCATCTAAAAGACCCATACCCATTATTATAGGAGAGAAAGAACTATCATGGAGGAAAATTTAGAATTTGACATGACTCTTGTAGATTCTAAGGAGATTTTTGAAGAAGTGGGTGAACTGGAAAGGAAGATCTGAGAGAAGATTTCCTTGATACAAAGAAGAGAAAGAGAGAAAGAGGAGAGAATCATACATGCTAAGATTCAATGTGACCAACTGAAAAGGCAACTGTAAGATTTAGAGGCAATAAATGCTACTACTATACCTGAGAAACTTGAACATGAACCTGTTGTCCACCAGCTATATGAAACACAAAAACCCAAGGATAAAGGTAAACAAAAGGTAGAAGCAATTGAAATAAAGGAGCCAATGAATAAAGGGAGTGTAGTTGATCCCATGACTATCTTGGATATTGAGTTGGAGAAAGAAAAGAGAGAGAGGGAGATCATAGCCAAAGAATTAGAGAAGGGTAAATTGGAAGCCTCTTCTCTTGAGATGAAAAATAAAATCGAGTTTCTTAGGAAAACTTATGGCCCTCCTCCTATTGGTGTTGGTCCTAAAATGTCTCTAAATTCAGGAATGAATTTATCACCACCTATTGAATCTGAAAATGCTACTACATCAAATACTCAAGGTAATAACTCATCTCAAAGAACTCATGTCTATACTGAAAGGTATATACAATTTATTTTCCTTGGCATTCCTAGTTATCCAAATGAGATTCCTAAAATGATTAGGGATAAAATTCCTCAATTTACTAGAAATAATATTATAACATGTGAAGAACATCTAAAGAATTTTATGGATATGATGGATGATTATGAAATTGCACATGATGATGTGATGATGAAGTTATTTTTGCAATCATTAATTGAGGATGCTAGGGACTGGTTTAGAGGGTTTCCCCATGAATGTATTGGGTCTATGGATGAAATAAAGGAATGTTTTTGAGACCAATATGGGGAAAAGACCAATAAAGGGTTCATGTTGAATCAGTTCAACAACATAAAGAAGAACCCAAATAAAGAAGTGGCAGATTTCAATATCAGGTTTCAAAGGGCAATGCACAAGTTGTTGCAAGTAATGAGATTGGATGACAAGGTATGTCTTGCTACTTATATTAATGCTTTTGATGCAAAAAAGAGATATTTTTTAAGAGATAATAACTCTAGAAATATTAGAGAAGCATATAAGGTAGCAGTCAATATTGAGACAAATAGAAGAGTTTCTGGAAAAGTGTGTAGGAGAAAAGATTGGAAACCAGCCAGGTAAGACAAGAAAGAATTAGATAAACCCTTGAGTACTAAACCAAAGGAAGATGATAATCTTAAGTTGATTCTGAATGCTTTGAAAAATTTAAAACGTAGAGAAATTAGTAACAATAGGGTTTGAAACAATGATAAGCCTTCCTATGAAAATTTCAATAGACAACCTAGGATGCAAAATTATCCTTATACTACTCATTGGAAAGATGGGAAACCTATTGTCCCACAAAAGAAGAATAAATTAGATGAAAAAAATCCCGACCCTCTACACAAAACCTCGGTAAACATGTGCAATGATAATCCTTGGTGTGTGGCTTTCCAATCCCCTCATAGTCCTGAGTATTGTGTTATTGCTTCTATAATCTCTGCCACTGAAGATCAAGAAGAAGACAAAGAGGAAGCATATGATGATAATGGTTATGCTATGACTTCCTCAAATGTTAATGATGAAAAATATTATCAAAATGATGATTCTGACATACATGATTGGGAGATTGATAATATGAGATGTAATGCCAAGGGATGTGATGAGACCCCTATCCTTAGAAGACCATCTGATGAAGAAATTGCTGAAATCGTAGAAAACATGTTTGCACAAGAAAGGAGAAATTACACTTTGAGAAAAATAATAGTTGGTAGTGCAGATGGAAAATGTGTCGGTATTTTTATCAAACATACCCCAAATAGTACCAAAAAGCCACAAGAAAAGAAGAAATAGGCTAAAGGTACAAATAAAATTTTGATAAAAAAGGCAACAAATCTACATGTCCAAATGTCTATAAAGAAAAGATGAAAACAATAGAAAGTCCCATACCTCATTCTAAGAGGGAGGATAAACCACACAAGGGAGATGAATCCAAACTAACTTCTCAAGTAGAAGATGAGGATTACATAAATTAGAGATCAGACATCTCTGATATGAAATATACCCCTGTGGATATGGGGCAACTTTTGTCTCAAATAATTGTTAAGGTACCTCTGCTAGAAATGATGAGGATAGGAGAGCATAAAGAAAAGGATTTGACATGGATGAAGGGTGTTAGTTCTACTAAACTTATGGGACCAGAGAAAAAAAAGAAAGTGTCAGACACAAAAGATAAATCAACAAAGGAATCTGATGAGCTTGTATCAAAGATTCCTCAAATCTTCTTGGATACCAATATTGTTAGTACTACTACAGAAGCTATACATCTCTTTTTCTTGACATTGTTGATAAATGGTAAAATGTTGAAAAACTGTATGATTGACTTTGGGGCATCTAACACTGTCATGCCTGTAGAATTTATGAGATATATGGGATTGAAAGTAGACACACCGCATGGGAGGTTCCAAGCTATGGATTCTAGAGAAGTGTCTATCATCAACACCATTAAGGCTCTGCCTTATTAATTGGAAACTTTCCTAGACAAAGTATTAACAATGAGTGTGTTGGTTGTTGACATTCCCCCTCAATATGGAATGTTATTGTCAAGAAAATGGACTAAATCATGGGGGAAGAATTCAATGGGATTTTTCATTTGCCACTTTCAACATTAATGGTGAAAACATCAAGGTATCAAGGGAGACTAGAACTCCTCATATGATTGAGGAACAAGATGATAAAAATATAAAATGTTTCTTCAATACTGAGATGGGATCATTTCTAGTGAAGGAAAATCAAGTTGCAAGAAGATTACCACCTGCATTGATGTCTGAAGACAAATAATTTATTTGAAAAAATTAAGTTATGGGTAATGTACTTTGATGGTTCCAGTTCTACAGAGGGGGATGGTACTGGGGTTTTATTGATATCTCCCTCAGGAAGAACCTTCAAATTTTCATTTACTCTGTTATTTACATGTACAAATAATGTTATAGAATATAAGGCTCTATTTATAGGTTTGAGATTAGCTGCAAGACATGGAATCAAGTGTATCAGGGTTATTGGAGGCTTTGAATTAGTGGTATCTCAGATTATATCCAAATATGCTTCCAAGAATCATAGATTGAAACAGTACTGAAATGCAGTCTAGGATGAATTTGAAATTCTTGATGCATTTGGTATTGATTGGATGGATAGAATCCAGAATAGAATGGAAGATTTGTTGGCTAACATTTCTCTAAGGCCAGAAGATATTACTTTTTTTGGAATTTCTGAGATAGAAGTTTAGACTAGGCCTTCAATACCAGACAATGTGGATAGTTGGAAAGTATTTGATGATGATGTGGATGTTCTGAGATTCTTGTATTGTGAGACAGATCTTGAGAAGAAAGAGATAGATTTTAGTAAATATGTGAAAACCATTGATGGAAAAGATATTGTCTTAGGAAAAGAAATATTGCATTTGAAGTCAAATAAAGTCCCAAAGGAATTAGTTATTTTAGAAAGAGCCTTTGAAAATAAGGATAAACCATACTCTTCTACATGTGTAAATAAGTCTGAGGATTTGGATGAGGTTAATGTGGGAACAGAGGAAGTTCCTAAAAAATTATTTATTGGTAAAAAAATGTCACCCAAAGTTAAGGAGGATCTGACTAATATTTTGAGGAAGTACAAAAGGGTCTTTGCATGGATGTATGATGATCTGAAGGCATATAATGAGGAGATATTCCAACATGAGATCCCATTAAAGGAAGATGCCAAGCCTTTTAGACAAAAGAAAAGGCCCATAAATCCCACCCTAAGGCCCAAAATGGAGCAGGAATTGAAGAAGATGAAAGATGTTGGGATAATTAAGCCCATTAGGCATTCTTCCTGGGTTTGCAATTTAGTCCCTGTCAGGAAGAAGAATGAGGATATTAGGTTATCTGTGGATTTCAGAAACTTGAATATATCTTCCCTAAAAGAGAACTATGCTCTCCCAAATATGGAGAATATGCTGCAGAGAATCGCTGGATGTGAACTCATGTCCATGAGCGATGGATTCTCTGGGTATAACCAGATTATGGTCAAGGAGTTAGAGAAGTTTAAAACTTCTTTTACCACACCATGGAGAGCATATGTATATGTTAGAATGCATTTTGGTTTAATGAATGTTGGGGCCACTTTCCAGAGGGCCATGGATGTTTCATTCTTATATTTCTTGCAAAAATTTCTTAAAATTTTTCAGGATGACCTTAGATCCTACTCAAAGAAGGAAGAACAACATTGTGAACATCTCAAGAAATTTTTTGAAAGATCTCTGGAGTTTGGGATTTCGCTGATTCCCAGGAAATGCATTTTTGGAGTGATAGAAGGTAAATTATTGGGGCATATTGTTTCAAAGGAAGGGGTTAGGATTGACCCAGATATGGTAGATGCTAGTAACAAAGTACCCCTCCCAAGAAATGTTAAAGGAATTCAATATTTCTTTGGTCATGTAAAATTTATCAAAAGATTTGTCACAAACATTGCTGAGAAGAGTAGGCCAATTTCTAAAATATTGAAGAAGGATGCAAAAATGGAATGAGATGGAGAAGCCACCCAATCTTTCCAAGAGATAAAGAAAGCTATCAAAGATGCCCTTGTCTTGAGAAATCCTAATTATTCAAATCCTATGAATATTTTTTCATTTGCATCTTGCCATACTATTGCTGCTGTGTTATTGTAGAAAAATGAAGAGGGGGTTGAACAGCCTATTGCCTTTTTTAGCAAATTATTATAGGATGCAGAGCTTAAATGTGATATAGCTGAAAAACATGCCTATGCATTGGTGAAGGCTATGAAATTTTTCATATGTTATTTGATAGGTGCTATTGTATTAGCATATGTTCCCTTAGCAGCAGTTAAGGACATCTTCACTCAACAAGAGGTGTCAGGAAAAAGATGTAGATGGATCAATAGGATACAAGAGTTTAATATAGAAATCAAAATCACTAAGTTGGTCAGAGGAATGGGTTTATCCAAATTCATGGCTAGTGCAAACTTGGATGCAAACCATATCAATACCCTAGAGGAGGAAGATAGACCTTTTATCTATAACCTTGACCACTATGATTGGTATAGCAAAATTATTTATTACTTACAAAGAATGAACTGTCCACATGGCATGTATGAGAATAAGAAAAGGACCTTGAAGCTACAAGAAATCCATTTTTATCTGATCAAAGATAAGTTGTGGTAGAGGAATCCTGAAGGAATTTTACTAAAATGTGTTGGTAGAGAACAAGTAGATAGGATCCTGCAAGAAATGCACAATGGAGTGTGTGGTGGCCATTACATGGCCATGACTACTGCACATAAGGTTTTAAGAGAAGGATTATGGTGTCCAAGTATTTTTAAAGATTCTCATCAACTGGTTAATAAATGTGATGCTTGCCAACATTTCTCTGGTAAGATAAAATTCTTAGGTAATGTACCTCTTACACCAGTGGAAGTTCAAGCCCCTTTTTGAGCAATGGGGTATTGATTTTATAGAAGAAATAGATACTAAATCCAATGGAGGAAATGCATGGATAATTTTAGCTACTTACTACTTTACTAAGTGGGTTGAAGTAATCCCCACTAAAAGAACAACCAATAAAGTAGTAATTGATTTCTTGTTGAAAAACATAATCACCAGGTTTGGGTGCCCAGAGAAGATAATATCAGAAAATGCCGTGTTTTAAATCTAAGGAGTATATCAATTTTTGTTCTGAATATGGCATTCAGACATCTTACTATGCACCTTACCATCCACAGCAGAATGCCCAAGCTGAGTCCACCAACAAAAGCCTACTTAAGATCATTAAGAGAGTTCTGGATAAAAACAAGAAGGCACGGGACTCAATGTTAACAATGGTTGTCTCGATAGATAAAGTGACATCTAAGAAGGACATAGGATGTGCACTTTTTTATTTACTCTATGGGATTCAAGCAAGATTGCCCCCAAATAATCTGATGCAAATGTACAAATTTGTCCAAATTTATGATGATGATATTGACAGTGATATGCAATTGAGAATTGATGAACTGGTGGAATTGGATGAAACCAGGAGGGAAGCTTTTGTGACAAATGCTAAGCTTCAATTGAAGGTAAAAAAATTGTATGATAAAAAGGCAGTCTCAAGACAATTTTGTGTGGGAGATTATGTTCTAATGTGGAATTCTAGATTAGAAGATAAAGGAAAACATGGGAAATTTGAACCAATCTGGCTGGGACCATATATTGTCCATGAGAGGTATGGGAAAAATTCTTATTTATTGAAAGAAATTATTGGAATAATTTTAGAATTGCTAGTTCATGGATAGTTCTTGAAGTTATACTTCTCTTGAAGTCTAATCATCCATGAAAATTAGGTTGTGTATATAGTGTGTTTCTGCAAGTGTGTTCTTTCTGTCTTAGTTTAGTTTTCTTTTCTATTGTGTGAGTAGTTTAGTTTTCCAGCTGGTTGGCCTGCTCCCCCTGAGATTCTGAATTCTTGCAATACTTGCAGGAGGTATTCATCCCCAGAAAGAGCCACTGTTAGGTCTGGTTAAAAAATTTCCAAAACAATCATTCCTTGGTCTGTATTTACAAAAGGGGTCTTGTGCAAATTTTTGAAACCCTTTCTTTCATGTTTCAAAGTGTAAAATCTAGTCTTGAAACCCTAGGCGTCAGAGTTGTTCTAATTTTACATTACCTTTTTTTCCACTTAAGCCATGTGTCTACCACGTGTTCTTTTAAAAGGGGTTGTGTTTAATAGTTTTCAAGCTCCTAACACCTTGGAACTTTATTAATCCCTATGTCTAAACCCCACAAGTATTTTATTAAACCATTGTGAGTCGAGCTAGTATGTTTTGATCTAACAATCCACTTAATGGATTAGTCCTGAGATGCACAAAATCTAACTTATAAGTTATTAAGTAGTGATGACACATGTTTTTTTTTGGTTCCAATTTCAGTTAAAGCTTCAATAAAATAGTTTATAGTTCATGTTTCATCCAATGGTCTGCTTAATGGCTTATTCTCAAAGTGATCAAGATCTAGCATATAAGTCATTAAATCTAAATGATGCATGTCCTTGCAGTGACGTGGGCCCTGTTGCAAAGTCTAATGAAGGTTAAAGTGTAGATGGATCCAATGATTCACTTAATGGCTTAATCCAAAGATGTGCACCATCTAATGTATGAGTGATTAAGTGGTGACAATGTGTGGCAGTTGGCGTGCTCGAGACTTGTTAACAACTATTGTTAAAATGCAGTCAGATTCCCTTTTGATCCAATGACTAACTTAATTTATTATTCCAAAGATGCATAAGATCTATCATGCAATTCATTAAGTCACACTTCTATGTGTCCAGGAGATGACGTGGACTCCATTAACAATAAAAGTGATCACAGATTAAAGGGTTGATAGTTTAGAAAAGATCTAACGGTTGACTTGATGGCTTAATAGAAAAGTAAACAAGATCTAACATGTAAGTGATTAAGTCATGATGCCATGTGTCCGATTGAGGTCGTAAGGAAGGAGTTAAAGGCTAAGCATGTGCAAATTTATATGATGGTTGACTTAATCACTTAATGGAAAAGTGATCGAGATATAAAGTATAAGTGATTAAGTTGTGATGATGAGTGGTAGATGGTGGGCCTGGTGCAGCACAAAGATAAGGTAAAGAGGATGCAATACGAGAAAGATCAGACGTCTCGCTTAATGAATTAAAGTGGAGATGTGAAAGATCTATCATATAAGACATTAAGTGGTGTTGATGTGTATACAATTTGATAAAGTTGCATCCACGGTTAGTAAAGCCTGAGTAAAGTAAATGGTGGCCAGGTTAAGAAGGATCAGATGACTGAGTTAATGGCTTGTGGGGAAGATGCACAAGATCTAATGTTTAAGTGATCAAGTCATGCTGACACGTGTCAAGGATGAGTAGTTTTTCCTATAAAGTGATGAGAGTTGCATGATTGATGAGATACTATTTGGATCTACGCTTCAAATTTAAAGTATTCAGAATGGTTTCAATGAGCCACTAAGCCGTGAGTTTCAAACAACATGAATTGATTGCAGAGCGTGTGGCCACTTTAGTAAAATTCAATGCGAGAGATTGATTTTATTGAAGCATATAATTCATTTATTGAGTTCAAAGCTCCCATAACCATCAGAGTGATTGAAGTGAAACTCAAAGTTGTAGCAATCTCGCGCTCTATGTGACAAATTGCATAATAGGTAAGTCTTTTGTTTAAATAGTAAAATTCATAGTTGCAGTAGGGTTTCAAATTCTACAAGATAAACAAAAGTATTGATATAATTTAATACTATTATCATAAGAAGCCATAAGTTTAGAAGATGGCCCTTAGGATTGAATTCACTGGTAACATAGATTACAAAGATAAAAATGTGTGGGATAACCTTATACAATAGTTGAATGGATCTACAAATGATTCTACCCAAATAAAAAGATTTCTTCCTATAAATCCTTGTTTTAGAGTCGGGGAAGGTTTGTATGACATGGGTAGGTGGGCCAGAGATGCAAAGGTTAGTACAAGTGGTCTTAGTCTGTTCAAAACTGCTTTTGGCTAAAGAAATGCTCCTTGCCTAGAATGTAATATATGGGATTCAGATGTAGGAAAATTAATAGTTCCTGGAGTATTCATTGACACAAATTTGTTAATTATAATAGCCAAAGTGTATGATAAGGTGTCCAAGGTTATTAGAGATACAGACAGAAATATATTGTTGAATGTCAGAGCTGATGATATCAGAACAATATTCAATTTGAGTGACCTCTTAGTTCAGATGGATGACATAGATTTTGACCAATTCAAAGAGATGTATAAGAATCCCTTCAGAAATGAGGCCTTGAAAGGGTATTTCAACAAGATAGGGGGTCTAATTTTAGTAGGCCCTAACACACTAGAGCATTTCAAACTAGATTACTTTAATGGAAATTCTAGAGGGATGTAGAGTTCCCTGTGCCATGTTCTGGGAGAAGATGAAGAGATAACAATGCCTGTTCATTTTATGCTTATGGTGGTTCAAATTTTGCATCCGCATTTGTCTGTATTTTTTTACTATGCTAAATACATTGTTGACTTGATGCATCAAGGTCTAGTAGGCATAAAGGATTCTAAGATAGTCAATCCAATGGGATGGTATTATATGATGATGCATATGATCTTATTCTGTAATGCTGACTATTTTGAAAAAGAAATGGATATTATTAAATTTCAGGATGATGAAGATTTTCCAATTCAATTGTGGAGTACTAACTTGTCTTGGGACAGGAAAGAGGCCAATTTTGTCAATTTTGATAGAGCTTTTGCCTCTAGGCTCAGAGCATTGTTATCTACAGATAACCCTAGGATGCACACAGATGTATTGAGACTTTTGAGACCAATGGAGTATGATAAGGAGTTGAAGATTGTTCACAATTGGGGTGATTTCATTTTATACCTTGGATCAATAGTTATTAGGTTCTATGGTTTCAGAGGAACTCCAAATGTCCTCCCTTATAGAGTACCACTCAAGATTGGCCTGGCAGAAATTATTAGACAACTGGGTAGGTTGAAAGAGGAAGCTTTACAAAAGTTCTTCATTTCATCTTTACCAAACGGGGATGGACCTAGTTTGACAAATACTTGGAGCCATATCAGTTAGCCACATCCATGGTAAGATGTGCAGACAATGAGGGATTCATCATTGATATGTTCAGGAAGAGAACTAAATGTTTGGCTCTAGATCAACAATTTAATTTCCTTGAAGATATAGTTAGAAATGAATTTGATCTTATGGAACAAGAGATCAAGAAGGAGAAATGGTTAGTGTATAAAAAATATTTATATTTTTATCCATCATTTTGAAAAGACATATGATCCATTGAAATTTTTCATTCCCTGGGAAGAGAAGTTGGAATCCTTGATGAGCACGTTTGAAGATATGATGCAAGTCTTGGACTAGGAGAAGAAGAAAGTATGGAAATAGAGCCAGAAAAGGCTAAGGCTATTCTAAGTCAAACTTCACATGGTAGGGTTATTCCACTAGGAAAATATGTGGTATACCAATGAAGAGGATATAGTACAATCCTGCCTAGCATTGAAAAGACTCCTGATGAAAAAGGGAAAAGGCTAGTAGACAATAGTGCCCAAACATTGCCATCTCCAAAAAGGCATTGGGTGGAAGGAAAAGAACAACAAAAATGTGATATTTATTCCCCTTCTAAGTCTCTCCTGCACATGGATGATGAGAGAATTACTAAGAAATTAGTAAATATGGGGAATACAGGGCATATATTTGTTACAACCCAAGAATTGCAAGGAGTGCCAGAGGCACCCAAAAAAGTTTCACTAGATCTAGCAGTGGCCAAATTTGCAGGAAAAGAGCTGGACCCCATCACTAAACAGGCCAGGGATGAGTTATTCTTTGATGAAAAATTTGTTAAAGCCAGGGCCTTTATCCAACTCCTTTGAAGAATTCATATTAATGAATTCAAAGAGAAATGTCAAAAGCTGCAAGATGACCAACCTGATAGGGACATAGATGACATTGAAAAGGAGGTAAAGAAGAAGATGATGGCTAAGTTTGATAAAATCACTCCTAAAGAAGGTAGAGAATTAGTGCAAAAGGAAGGAGTTCTTATCCTTCCTCAATGGGTTCTTGCTGATGCCATTGTCTTTGATGCTGTGAGGAAAGAAACCAAATTAGTGCACACTAGTGGAACATCTACTGGTGTCAAATTTAGTGAAGACCATGCAACACTGGTAATGTGGTCTTAATAGGAAAAAGAGAATAAGAAAAATGGTAAAGATGACCATGTTGAACACATAGGAAACTTGCTAGTAAAGAGAGTTGCAGGTGCCTTAGGGGTAGAAGAAGCTAACATTACTCTGGAGACAGAAAATTTTGGTATGAAAGTGGCTGAGAAATAGGATGAGGAAATAAGAAGCCTAGGGGAAAGTATAAAATAGTCATGAAAGAATACAATGAGGAAAAGGTAAAATCCATTGAAAAGGACAAGAATATTCCTATCTTAGAGGGAAAAAAGGTAGCTCAATATTATCCTCAAAGGATGTTAACTCATGATCCACATCAGCCTGGTAGCTCTAGCCCAATTATAACTTTCCCTCCTTCCCCCGTGCAATCAAGTCCAGTCACCCAAGCTGACTTAGAATTGGAAAAAGAAGAAGTAATTATTGAAAGGACCAATTGGAAAAATCAAGGAAGAAATTTCTTGAAGAATCATCAGCATTTAGAGAATAAGAGGCATGGGTAAAACAAAGTTAATCTGATAAGATACATTCCACCCTCATGCAGTGTACTAAAGAAATAAGTTTTACTACTCTTTATGCACTAGTAAAAAATCTTATTAGCATATTAAATGAATATGATGCAAACAAGGATCAATGGGGCTCGATCATGGATAGGTGGAAAGGAAAGAAATCTGATTTGAAATTATTCTATTCCATATCCAAGGAAGAAAATAATGTTGATATTTTTTAACCAATACTTACAAATGCCAGAAACTAATGGTGGACATGGACATTAGGAGAAGCATCATCATCAGAAAGATATAAGCTTTGAGGAGAGAATATTCAAAGGATAGGTATGAGATTTTTCCTAACCTTTTCAAGAAAATTGGTGACATAAAGAGTGATGCATTATGGTTAAGACAAATGAATGAGGCTTTGGTCACTAGGACTAACAACATTGTTACTTTGGAAAGCATAGTTTTTTTTGTCCAAACTGTGGAAATTATTAGTAAAGCTCGGGAATTTTTTGAATTATGGAAAGAAGAGATTGAGAAGGCAAATGCCATTTGGGATGAAATTAACAGAAAAAGATGAAGTCATCATTTTTGATTGGCCAAGTGATGAGGTGTATACCTCCTGGAAGGACAAGTATGATATAGTTTATCAAGCAATAGGTGGCAGTGTGTGAAAGGCAACAAGTGACAATGTTCCTGATTGGTGAATGTGACATACAAAGGTAAAGATCATACATCAAAAAGAAAAAAAGACAACATATTCCAGGTGGCTGCTTCCAAAGAAATTTGAAGTAGTTACAAGCACCCAAGCGGTTAGAAGACAAAATATGTTGAATATTTATTGTAACAAAAGTGGTTATCACTTCATTTGTTATTTTGTCTTTTTGCAAAGTCATTTGTTTTGTCCTTATTCCAAGTGATCCGTAGCTTGTTGCAATCCTATTCTATAAAAGGATTCCCAAGATCATTGGAAAGGGCTAGAAAAATAGGATTGTAAGCAATTTTTTAAAAATTCAGTCAAAGGGGGAAATATAGTATAGTTTGTACTAGATAGATGTAAAAATTAGAAAAAAAAGCTGAGAGATCTTTTGCAGGTTTTTGAATAGGTTATCTCCGAGTAATTTTTGTATTCTGGAATATGAATCTCTAAATTTAATAGAAAGGTCCAAATTCCAATCTCTCCTATGTTATGTTTCTTGTGAGTTATGAATTTTCTGTTTCATTAGAATAAACTTTCTCTATGTTTATGTACTTATTTGAGATTTCTGATCCAGGATCAGATTAAATTAGGCTCTGATTAATTCATATATTCATTTGACATATGCTAGGATTCTATTGGTAGTAGGGGTTTGGGATAATTGTGTTATGATCTAGAATCTTTGATGAATATTGATTTCAGTATATTGTATTTGAGTTAGAGTGTAGCCTAATGGATAAAGCACTGATCTAAAGCTGACAAGTTCTGTACTATTGCATATATAGTTTCATATTTTGTTTTTTTCTCCTATAAACAAACATTTAAATCTATTAAGTCTATATTTGTGCAAGTTTGTTGTGAATTCCTATCTCATGCTCCATTCCATGGTTGATGTTCAATGGGTAATTTTCCAATTATCTAGTATCTCCTGGTTATGTTGAGTTATTGCGAGATTACTTCTTTAAAATACCATATAGAGATATCAAAAGGTATTATAGGGTATCCCCCCTTGGTATAGAAGAACCTAAAGAGTAGAAGTATTGTAAGAGTGCTTGTTAGTTGGTCCTTTTCTTGCATGAACCAATATTTGGAGGTGGCTTCTCTATAAAATAGTCATAAGAAGAAGAGGTTTTTGTTGCAACATAAAAAGGAACCAACATCTTGTCCACCTAAGCTCTTAAGAAAGTCTCATTAGATATTTTTGTTCATGGACGTATTCCATACTCAACATTACAAATTCTTTAATGTGGTCTTGATGGTTGGTTGTGGTAATGTACTTGTTATATTTTTGAAATTCCACATTGAGTGGGAAAGGTATCATGGCCAAAATTCTGTCAAAGGGAAAAGGAAAATTGCCCTCTATTATGTATTTCTTTGGAGAATTTCAATTTTAAATGTTATCTAATTGTGTTTCAAGAGATTGGATATGTCTATTTAGAAATCTTTGAGGGTTAACTTCAGCCTCATCTTGTCTTAATTATGATACATCATAGTCATGATGTAGTTTAATCCCTAGTTTAGCTAATCTCATGAAGTACCTTTCCTTGCTTTATTTTTCTAGTAGTTTTTCCATCATTTTAAGAAAAATGGGTTTTTTTGTGCCCCCCTTATCTTTAGTTTCATTATTTCCTCATGTTCTCCATTGTTGGTGTTACTTTTGTCAGTATTGTGAATGTTAGCCCAATCATTTTTCATGTTTGATTGATTTTTTTGAACTTGATACTCTTGTTGGCTATGGTCTCCTTTATGTGTTTGAGCCAAGTGTGATTGAGGTTGAGTGTTTTGTTGAAATGGTACTTCTTCATAGGTCACTTTTCTATTTTCTTGAGTTGAGTACTTACGAGCCCTTGTTCTTACTAGCATAACCTTATGATACCCCTTTGAAGGAAGATTTCTATGAGTCATATAACTAGTTTTAAAATTCAGGTTAGGTTGTCCAAACAATTTATGGGTTGTAGTTTCAATGACGTTTTAACCAAGGTGAAGTGTGTCTTGGGTTGAAGTCTAATAGAGAAAGATATATCCCTATGATGAAGACTTAAGATAATGACTTTGATCCCATTGGTTATGGGAAAAGGACCATCAATGCTTTGATGATGAACTTCTAGAAATTCAAAATCAATGATGATTTGACTACACTTCACACTGACTTAAGGTTAATGAAACTCAATGTTAATGGATCAATTTGTTTGATAGATTGAATAATAATGAATTTCAAATCTATTTTCACTAAAATAAACCCTACTCCAAAAATGGTATCCAAACGTATTTTCATATTTTACCCAGAATGTCTACAAATACTCTTTGTTTAGAAGTGATACTTTATAGGCAATGCATAAATTTGCAAAAGCGACATTTAATTTTGTAAAAGCAATATTTGATTTGTTAAAATCAATGAATGATTTGGTAAAATCAATTTTATACTTGATTTTTTCAGAAATCTTGTAAATTTGATATTTTCTTGTGTTTTTGGTCTTTAATTAATTCTTTCTTTTGATATTTAGGATCATAAAAAAAATTAAATACGATTCAAACAATTGTTTTCAACCCTAAAATCTACAAATTGAGTGTATGTTCTTGATCAATTTCATGGGTCATTAACATAGAAGACAATTCAAGAAAGCTACCTATGGTCATTTTTGGTTTTGATGGATAAAAATATAAGCTTACTAATTAACCAGGGTGTAATAAGGATTCTATTTGAAAGATATTTGAATTTTACCTCCCTTTACAGGAGCCTCGACCATCATAAAAATAAATTTTTGCACAATCCTGAAGGACTACTAGAGGAAGGCTATTAATCAAAGATTTTTTTTACTCACCTCATAATGGATGAATGCATTTTATTTTAGAGTTGGTTGGATTACCATGGCTTAAATGGTTGTATCCCACTTGGGCTGTCCATCTCATCGGCCTTGTACAGAAGATTCTCAGGAGGTAGACCTACTATGGCTAAAGAAAATGCACTACTTGGAATTAAATTAAGGTTATGATAGGTTTGGTATTCTGATCTCCTAAAAGGTGAGAGCATTTCCCTATTATCCTTTACCTGCAAATGAAAAGAACACATGGTTAATTTTTTAGACCTTTTCTAACTAAGGGAACTCTGATAGGTTTGACATTTTGATCACCTTAAGAAATGTGAGAGCATAGGCCTACTACCTTTGTTCAAAAACAAGAAGGTATACTAATTAGTCTATGTGTTTGAATTTAATTACCAAAAATTGAAATAATTAGAAATGAATGATTTAGAGCTTTTGGTGTGCACCTTTAAAGATGATAGTGTGTTTTTTTATATATTTTAATTTCTCACATTCCCTTGGCGATAGTTCTATCTCCTTAGCATACAATGATTCTTTAGATATTAGTCAAACACAAGAAAGCCAAAGTGAAATAAATCCAAATGATATCAAAACCAACAATTCTAAATAGATGAAATATACAAAGGATAAGCATCTAATTTGATTACTAATCCATATTCAGCTTGATATACATTGATGATACTCACATATCGATTGTAATATTTTCCCTCTTCACCAAGTGTTTCTATCTCATTTTCCCATTATATCTTCTTTGTGTATTGATTTTATCTCTTTGCCTCCTTTTGTGCACAATGATTAGAAAGTCTAAAAATAACCTTCACCTTCCTACTTTTTCCCATCTACAAGATTTTAGAAATCCAAATTAGTTCTCTATTTTTTAATATTTCAATCATAATTAAAAGAGACGTTATTTTTCTTAAATGAAACACTCTTTTAGGTTAAAGTGACAAAGTTTATAGTAAATGTGAAAGACTTATATGCAATAGCGACAAAACTTAGTGTAAAAATGATAGAATTTAAATCATAAGAGACATGAAATAAAGTAGAAGAGAAAAAAGATAGATTATAAGTGATAGAAGATAGAGTATAAGTGATCCCCATTTTATGAAAAATAATAAACTTTTTTGCAAAGGGGACATTCTTCTTTGTAAAGGAAACATACATCTATGTAAATGCAATGTTCTTTTACGCAAAGCTGACATTCCTTTGCATAAAGGAGACATCCTTCTCTTTAAATGCAACGGCCATATTTTTCCTAAACCTTCAAACATATAAATATATGAAAAGGAATCTCAAAATCACATCAATATTATTGAGGCGTAGGCCCCATAGTAGGTTCCTTTTGTGAATGTGTAAATTGAAGTATACAAACCTATAATGTCACATTAAAATGAAATATTTAAAATCAAATGATACACCTAGCTAAAACCAGGAGATGAAAGATCATGAGTGTTACATCGCTCTCTAATTTTAAGGTTTTGATTTATGCTCTCAGTTGTAATTATGACCCTTTAATGACAACCTAGAATATGAGATAATGAAGATAAAAGAAGGTTGATGATAAAATGAATGTAAATGCTAGATAAATGATAAAGAACACCAAATTATGACGCAAATCCTCCATTATTATATGATTCTAAAAGCTTCTAATCTAAAATTTGTCGAATAACAATGTTCTTAATGATGAAAATGACTATAATGTACTTGTTCAAAAATGATGATGGATCTTTAACTCTTTATGTGAATCCTATTTAAAGGATTTCTCAAGGTGTAGGGGGTGATTTTAGGTAACCATAGTCAAGGTATGATTAGGATTATGGGTTTATGATGTGTCCCCTTTGGATGGACAAGATTGATTCTCAAGATAGAAAATCATATTTGTAATCCATGTGCTCTTTTTCCTCTTATCCCATTGGTTGATTTATTTTTTTCATGTAGTGGTGGGCGAGAGATTTTAGGAGGAATCAATTCAAAACAATTAATTTAATTAGCCATGTATGATTTATTGGATTAGATTTAATTAATTAATTATCTATATAATCAAATGATTAATTTAATTACTTAGTTAAATGATTTTTTTATTATAATTCATCCAAATTGCTTGAATTTAATTAATGTTTACTTTGACAATTTTTAGGTGTATAAAGCATGTTAGGCACATTTTTCTCTGGTTGTCCTCTTTCTTGTTTCTAATTGAGGTGGAGGCATCTCCTATTAAGGTGGGGATTTTCTTGTTGAGGATGATGGGGGTTTCTCTATATGGTTTTCTCTCAATTGTAGCTGCTTAGATATAGGGTTGGGATTTGCTTAGTTTGCCAAACTATCTTTCTTATTGTCCACTAATCCTATTGAGGTTGAATCCTCCTCTATTGATGTAGAGAGGAGTTGTTTATGTGATAATTTTCTTTGTTGTAGGGAATTATTTTCAAGTTGCAATTTGTTGGTTTTAGATGTCTATGAAAAATCCATATTCAAGGTTTGGGGAACCTTGGAAAAATCCCCCCTCTATGTAAGTGGTAGGCTGAGAGTTTTCATAGTTGGATGGTCTGATTACCATCCTTTTTATTTTCTTCTACATAGTTTTTTTTCTATATTTGACAACTATAGGAGCCTCTGATATTCTATGAATTTTTTGGGGTCCTTTTTAAAATCCTTTCTTTGTTTGAGTTGTATAGTTTGGCCTTGTTTTGGTTACTGTATTGTTCTGGTTGTTGTATTTTGTTCTTTTGGGTTGTATTCTTACTCTTTCATTGTAAAAGGGAACCTATACCTTTCAAAATCCCTACCTACCTAATAAAAACAAAGTGTCACAAATTTTACCACAATATCATATTTTTCACATTTTTCTTAATTTCTTAAAGGTAGTACAATTTCTAGCAATTGTATGAAAGTACATAAGAGATAGTTAATCAATTCAAAACAAGGTGATAATACATTAAGTTATAAATAGATTTATAAATCCTAATTTTCCCATGTAAAACTTATTATGAGAATGCAACTACTATGTAAATAACATTTAACTACTTCATTATATATCAATCTAAACTATAAAATTAACATGTATTAATGTAAAACTCCAAAATTTGCCTCCTTATTACACTAATAACAAAAAGAGTAGACCATTTCAAGGGTTTTGAACCTAACCCTTCTATATAATTGATGAAGTTCCTTCACCAGTCTTCCTCCCTCGCATAGGAAATATAAAATTGGCTATATCCATGGATCTATTGACTGTAGAACTTGAAACCATCCACACAACGTGAGAGAATGTAATGCCCAATATTATTAATTCTATATATTTATTTTTTATTTACAGGAAGCTAAATTATCTTTTACATTTGGAGGGTGATAAATCAATAGACTAATTATTTTAAATTTCTACTATAACTATTTACTAGTATATCTATTGTATTTCTGTGTGTGTGTGTGTGTGTGTTTAGAAGTTGCTAGAGTTAACAAGTTAATTATATTATTAATTCTATATATTTATTTTTTATTTACAAGAAGCTAAATTATCCTTTACATTTGGAGGGTGATAAATCAATAGACTAATTATTTTAAATTTCTACTATAACTATTTACTAGTATATCTATTGTATTCATTGCAATTAGAGCTACATAGTAATTAGTTAATATTATTTATACTTATATTTTTAAGTTAGAAAATTTTCATTTATATGTAACAACTTATAGACATCTTATTACCTCATTTCTCATTTTTAAAATATTAGATTAAAAGATTCTTATTAATTTTAGTATACATGTAGTAGGTATTAAGAAAATAAAGTCTCTTATAAAGATTTTACACTTTCATCTAGTTTAAAGAAAAGCATTTCACTTTCACTTGAAGAGGAAGAAATATAAGAAGAAAGGTAAATATTTGTAATAAAGAATACATTCTCCACATCCTTTGTTTTAGGAGGGGAAATAGGGAGAAAGAACAATAATCCCATCTCCTATTGTTTAGGAGGAAAAATAGGAAATGCAATTTATAAAATTTTCATTAGTTAATATATTCTCTTAAAGATAGTAGTATTATCATTATTAATAATAAAATAATTACATTTAATATTAACTTTTATGTAAGTAAGATGGGTAGAATGGCTCACTGCAATTATATCTTTATTTCCAAAGTAGGTTATTTACTCAAATTTGAACCAATATCTATATTAGTAAATTTTTAAGTTACATTGTACATTAATTTTTGTAAATACTATATGAAAGTAGATTTTCTATCTTTGAAATTAGGACACATAATACTTTAAATAAATTATAATTCTCTTTAATAATCTAAAATAGTACTTAAATTTATCACATATTATTCTTTTTCCTTGGCCCTACTACTATCTATTATTCTTATTAGGATTACCACTATAATTGTAATGCCCATAAAGTATTATACAGCAGATGAATTTATTTATTTCCTTAGATTTCCATCACTCACCGCTTTCATTCTTTGGTCTTATGTGGAGGAGTACTAAAATGGACGAGAAGAACGAATTTAGTAATGATAATTATCATTATAAAAACAAGCGAATAATCTACTTCTGTATTATTTAACTTTGCTACGTTTTTATTTTATTTTTAAATCTCAGCATCCAGTCAAGCTGATTGTGCAGATACATTGACTATTTTTTTTGAATGCGAATTTAATGAGTCTGAGGATTAGGTAGAATATAAAATAGTGAATTTAAACCACCATATTAGCCTACACGATTGTATTTTATCATGAAAGTAAAAAGATATTTACAGATTACACTTATCACAACCTCCCATTCCTATTTTTAACCACAATACTTCGTGTCAGCTGGGTGATGGAATTTGTAGTGTAGGTTGTGTTTGATTATTAAGATATAGGTGTAGTGCTATTCAATACTACAATCAATGACGAAACCTTGTAGCTGGTGTACAGTCAGAACCATAGTGGCTCTTGTTGATGGTTAAATCTCATCAATGAGGTGTGTGGATCATTATGTGCTGAACAAGAAATAGAAGGAGTTCATTTATGTAGGAGTTCATTTATGTCACGCCCGATAGAGATTACTCTCAATCTGATTTGAAAGGCGATTCCACCAAATTTCATCAACATGCTCACAATACCGTCAATCAACTGATGACCTAAAAATTAAAGAAAACCCTGGAAGACTCAAGTTTCAAGATTAGCTGAGACTACCAATAGTCTACTAATGTGTATCATTGAAAAAATTATATTTTATGCTATTGGCTAGCCCAAGTCAAGGGTTTAACATTTAGTATACCAGATATTTATTATTATGTGGAGGCAATGCGCTCACTAAAAGTTGATAGACCAGTCCAATCATAATTATTTTCCTCCTGCAATGACATTTACTCTCATTGCCAGAGTGCACATCATAGTTTTCACATCACAGCGATTGGGGATATAGGAAATGATGGTGAGTGACAGTCATTGCACAAATTAATTTTCACTTAGCAATCCCTAGTATCAACAAGAGTTCTTCTTTGTTGGATCATACTGTGTAATTTGTAAGGCTAAAAGACTGCCAGGTCTACGACTTTTATTGTATACTGATATAATTTGCTCAAATACATGACTACGGCTAGGTCGAGGATTAAGATTAAAAAAATAAAAATAAAAAAAATAAAGTGATCATTTCTATACATTTTTTGTTAGCTCCCAGGTATTAATGAATAGAAATTCCGTTTCCATTCAATTTTCTTGTGTAAGTTCTCTTTCCCGCGCATTTTGACAGAGATACTAGCTCAAGCATCCAAACCTTAATCAAAACTTGTATCAGAAAGTTAAATAAAAGCATATGAAATAATTAAAAATATCAAAGGAATGAGTTTACTTGTTTTTCTACTGTTACTGTAAGATCAACATACAAGAAATATTATTTATTAAAATTCTTCATGCATAAATACATATGAAACATTTTCATCAAATTATTAGATGATTCCAATGGGGTTAGCTATGCTAAACAATAATATAGATTGAGAGTAAACAAAGCACCAACATATTTTACATACTCATATATTCCACATGAAAATTATCGTTAACTCATTTCCAGAATGAGAGATATTATCTCTGTTTGGATTTATCATTTAACCCACCTCATTCAATCAAAATAATATGCAAAGCATCATATGCACTTTCCATGCATATTATGAGTGATGTGCCACTATAAAGAATATCTTACCCTTTCCAAAATTAAACTTGTAATTCATTACAGTGCTTATTCACAATACAAGAACTAAATATGGGTTGCGTATTTGTTATTTAAACTCAATTTCACAAACAATCCACAAATAACATATTTCAATATATGGACTCAAAAGTACATAATTCCCCAAATCTTTACCAAAATCACAACTAAGAAAAATGTAGAGGATGTTAAATTAAAATCTCACCATGACATTATGAAATAATTTTTCAAAAAAAAACTAACACTTTCAAATATTAAAAATATCTTTATAGAGTTTTTCAAATGAAAAAAAATACAACAAAAGGTCTTGCTCTCCTCCCTTCCGTAATGACATCATGAAGCCTTAGGGGCTCTAGCCATACCCCCGAGCAAGAAAAGTATTATAGACCCATGTCAAATTCATGGAGTCTATTCATCTATCACAAAATGACCATTATAACATAGTATTAAAACTTTTACATGACCACTTCCAGATTCATATAAATTAAGAAATACCTCACATAATCTCTCATACTAGTTTGTGCTCCTATATAAAAAAAAGTTAAAGATAAAACTTGCAAAAATCTAAATATTTCAAACATGGGAGATAGGGAGTAGGGAAGACTCATATCTCTAAATAATTGCATCTTTCTCCTCCATCCCTCCATGTAATGCCTTTTTTCTTTCTTTCAAATTTCCCCTCATTTCTCAAAACCTGCAAGTTCTCCAAAGTGGAGAAGTGGGTAACAACCTACTCTTCCTTCACAAACTCATTATAAGGAAGAGAAACTTGGAAGACTTGATGTGGAAGTGACAATTTTTATCTTTCCATCCATTCCTCTATGTGGTCTTTTCTACATTTAAGAGGGGACAAAAGTATGACACCCCATGTGCACCCCATCCCCAAAGTCTTCCTTCATAAATGAGTTATGGAGGTGGGGTTGGTATATTCAACCCATCCATACCCAAATTCGTCACCCATGTTAATGAGTACTTTTGGAGCATTAAAATAGCCCTTAGGTCTTTTATTTCATATCCAATAGGCCTCCACCTCAAGGGCATAGACTCTAGGGGTCTATTTTTAATAATTATAACATGAAATTGACCTAAAACTCTCATTAAGGGTCCACAATTATAAACCTTATAAATATGTATATCAAGTAATAAAATCATATTTATTTCAAAATGATTAACTTAATACTTATCCAAGAGGTAGTTGATTCGGTGTGGAAGTTTCTTCCACCACCTTTTATCCTTTGTACTTCTCTGCATATCACAACCATAACTTATAGTTAAGCCCCTACAATAATTCAACATAAAAGATAATCAAATTCTCTTGAAGTCAATTGTGAATTATAAGTATAGTTAATCAAATTATACTTTGGAAAAACAACCCCCCCTTTTTCTGAAAGAGGTATTTCAATTCTTGTCAATTTGGATATGCTTTCTTTACATTACATAATAACAATAACACTTAATTCCCAAAAGGAAAATATAAGAGACCATTCATAAGTTTAATTTATGTAAACATATTCTATTCAAGAAAGATACATAACTCCCATCATGTTTCCTAATGACAAATAAAATATTGCTATCATGACCCACACATACAATTAAACAATTAATGAGCTTTAATAATCTAATGAAAATATATTATGGTTGAATTAATCTCCTAAGAAGCATGGTCTTACAAGTCCTTTATGAGGTGGGGTCTTACATCCCCCTCCTCTTGTTTTTGGACTTCCTCCTAGAAGTCACTCGAAATCAAGGATATAATTATCATCCTTAGATATCATTTAAAATTCTAAATTTTAATCTCATTGACAAGGAACTTATATTAGTAGTCAAATGTACTTACATAAATATGTTAGGAACATGTAGTTATTTTTGTTAACCTTATGAAGTATAGATCTTGAACCATAATACATGTTAAAGATATAGTTTCCTTGATTTAGAAACTTCAATAATTTATGGATAAAACCACATTCAATGGAAAACTATATTTTTGATATTCAAAATGTATGTATCATTCACATAATTGTTTAGTTTTAAATATAATGATAGTATATTGATACATGTCTCAGTCTTCATTCAAAACATACCCACTGTACCTCAAACATCATTCATGGTGTTGGTATTCCAAACTTTCCAATTTCATTTTTGCATTAATTCATAATTAAAATGTATCACTTTTGTTATGTCATAGTTACAGTAATTCCACATTACACCCATTGATAACTTAACAATGTTTATGCAATAATTTAATACAAGATTGGAAAAGGGTTTTACAAAACTCTAACACAACACAAGGCTCGCATAAGGGCTTATGAGGATGGTTATCCATAATATTGATGGCAAAGGAAAGTATGGTGTCATGGGGACCTTCTCTAAGAATCCCCCATAACTTCCCTAGCACCTTACCTTTGTTTGTGTAAGGGGGCTAGCCTCCAAAGGCATGTACAAAATAATCACACACATGATCTAGGGGGGAACGGATTATGACCATCCCATACTGGTCCCATTAGCACCCCCATCCTCACAATAAAATAATAGATTCCCAAGCGCATGTGCTCCCCCATATGACCTACCAGGAACCCCTCCTGGGTATGACAATTTACACGAGTCACATCACAACATATTTTGCCAACAATTTTCAACAATAAAGGGCCTCATCAAATAAAAGTGAAATTCAAGACAAAAAATGTAAAATGAACAATTCAATAACCTAAAATTCAAGAGTGGCCACATTAGTAAAACCTTAATTTAAAGCAAGTTAAGACATGTCCTTGAGGCAAATAGGACCATCAAAACAAAATTTGGCTAAGTAGACCAACAATAATTTATTTGTATTGTTGGCAATATCAAGAAAGAAAATAATAATAATAATAATTTCTCAACAAAAGAAACTAGATCAACAATTCACATTTGATCAACAATTGCACATTACGAGCACTTTGTGGCCTTATTAAGGTCACTAAGAGGGAGGAGGAGGGGAATGGTGGTTCTCTAACCACATAATCATATAATAGAATTCCATATGAAGGTGGTCTCTGCCACATAAAATATAACCAACATTGGTCCCACACAACCCGAGACATGTTCAATAATGAATTTGTAATGCCATGTATATGAAAATTCAATATATCTTCCATAATATCCATGTATCACTACCATAATGGGAGCCATCCTCAACCCATGGGTAAACACATTAAGGAGTAGGCTTGCACTATGAACCAACAAGCTTGGTTATACATGTGGGGGAGTCTATAGGGACTGACATCCTTCAGAGTCTTGCAGTCAATGGAGGTCCTCTATCTCTCAACATGGTGTGCATCTTATATAGCAGAAATAAATTTTCTATGGAGCTACTACCATAATAACATTTATCCATAAGAATCCAATGGGTGTCCTCTATCACTCAACCCCTAATTGCATGGTGTGAATCTCATATAGCATACGCTAGGGAGCGACCACAAACACAAAACCATGGTGTGCATATCGAATGAAAAAAATGACTTGTCATGGAGCACTACCAATACAACACTATACAAGACTCACACAAAACACAATACTAACATAAAAAAAATAAAAAAATGAACATCCCCTTTTTTTTGCACTTACATATTTATTCTTATTGTTCTCACAGAGGGTGTTCCTTGATGGATCACATATGACATCCATCTCACCCTTATACAAGTTAGGTGGAAAGAGTTACCAAATTGACACATTTCCCATTTACTAGCTTAAATCACATGTTACTACACACATATATTTACAGTGTCCACAGGGTAAAAGCACAATAATATGTCACCTTTTAGGACAACTTATCAGCATAGCTGAATTTTAGTATTTCTAACTAAAATTTAATTTTGGCCAAACATATGGTCTAGCTAGGTTCATTATAGTTAAGTTAGATAAGGTTTTTAACTTTTCCAATTGGAAATGTCTATTAAATGCATGTTTTATACCACTTTGAGGCCAATTACTGTAGAAATAAAATTATTTCAGAAAAGTGACGTTTC